>NQLW01000008.1:5401838-5413573 GCA_002312845.1 Kalanchoe fedtschenkoi
CCCTAAGTATAAATGTTCCAGCGCAAGACATGGCAGCAGGACATGGAACTGGAAGGATAACGGCGCTTCACCGCCCTATTACTTCTCCCGCCATCCTCTCAAGTGAGCGGACGGCTGGCTGACGGAGGCCAAGGCTGCAACATGATGGAACTGTTGGAAATGTAATGGACTCTTAAATATTTGTCGAATTTAAATTTATTAAACGTAATAATAACTAAATACAATCTATTTAAATGTATAAAGGA
Organism: Kalanchoe fedtschenkoi; assembly: GCA_002312845.1. NCBI lineage: Eukaryota > Viridiplantae > Streptophyta > Magnoliopsida > Saxifragales > Crassulaceae > Kalanchoe > Kalanchoe fedtschenkoi. The sequence goes on from NQLW01000008.1 coordinate 5,402,084, forward strand.
AGATGCTACTCTCTTTTTTCTCTCACAAAATGTTCAATTGACATATATCTCTCTCAATGACTTACCTTTCATATAGAATTGTGCAGTAAATTTACAAATTTGTTGAATATGCAAACCTCCAAAGCTGGCTGTAATAGTCTAATCTTTTACCAAGAGCTATGTAATAATTCATGTTTCATCATCTTTCTCAAAGTATTGCAATGTACAATTTCAACATTTTTCTCTTCACTTGCTCTCGGATTGAGTGGGAGGTGCCACATTAGAAAGGAGGGTGGCGACTCTTGATCAGAGCTAAGTTTCTCAAGAGCGGCAGCCGCAGCTTGGGTGGTCTTGGTCGTGATAAAGGTTGAGCCAGATGCGGTAGCGCACTGCAAAAGGACGGTTTTGATGCCTCAGGAGGCAGCAGTCGCGACAAGAGCCGCATTTAGTGCTTCAATTGTGATTAGAGAAGGCAACGTGTGAATTGGTGCAAGTCATACTATGTTAGTAAGTTGGTTCCACACTCAAAACCAATTGATAATGAGTGAGAGACTCCAACTATACTTATAGGTTAGTGTTTGAGCTCAATGAGCGATGTGGGATATTCCCTCTGACGGACGACACCGTATTAAATCATCACCCCCTCACTTGCGAGATCGTTCATCACCCCCTCACTTGCGAGATCGTTAGGAGGATGAAACCGTGATCTGACGGACGACACCGTATTAAATCAATATCTCACAAGTGGGACCTCGTGCGGACGTAATCAACACGTTAGACCGGTTTATTCAGGGGTGCGACTAAAACTCGATCTGATACCATGTTAGTAAGTTGGTTCCATACTCAAAACCAATTGGCAATGAGTAGGAGAGTCCAACTATACTTATAGGTTAGTGTTTGAACTCAATGGGCGATGTGGGATATTCCCTTATATGCACCAACAATTGGCTTTGAGTGTGGATCCGACTAATCTTCATAGTATCAGAGCGAGTTTTGGTTGCACTCTTAGAACATGCCCGTGACGGTTAACTAGATCCGCATGAGGTCCCACTTGTCGAGGTTAACAAAGGTCCTCGCAAGTGAGGGGGAGTGTTGAGCATAGTGGTATTATTCCACGTCGCCCAAGTTGAGCTCTTAAGTGATCATAATATATGGTTGGGCTCCCCCACTTATTGCCAATTGATTTTGAGTGTGGATCCGACTAATCTTCTCATTGAATGTTGTTGACATCGAACCAGCTCTGATGCTCGCCTTGTCAGAAGAAGCAGCACCGGCATAATAAGAAGGGCAAAATGTCATCTATCTCAATGAAGGAAAGGCGTGGTCAGAGTTACATATTGTGGAGCGCGTTGCGCTATCAGCATAGATGTGATACCTTTACGGCAGAGCCAACAATCACATGACCAGTGACAGCATGAAATTCAATTAGTTTGATGAATGCGTCACCAGCGATGTAAATTTTGGTGACGGCTCCACAATGCAAATCAAAGGGAAAGGCTTATTTCTTTTTATCTGTAAGAATGGAGATTAGTGGTTGTTTCAAGAAGTGTACCATGTCCTGGGGCTCTGCAATAACATTGTGAGCCTAAATCAACTCATCGAGATCAGCCATAGGATGATCATGAACAATGATGAGTTAGAGGCGTTCCACAAAGATTCTCTCTGTCTTATCAGAAAAGTGAGACGCACCTCAAATCCAGCTTGACCATGAAATGCATGATGTGATACGTCAAACCCCAAGCAGTGTAGTTGCTCAAGGAGATGGCTGCGAGAATGCTTCGGATACCCTCTCAAATAAGTTGCGTTACGGCTGTTTAAATGCAAAGAAGAAAGAAAGTAATTCCCGATCATGGTGCAATATCAAAGGGTAGAAGCCGATTGAACTATTTCATGCTAAACTCTACAGCCCCATCACGACTTCGATGATATCATGTAGCAAGTACTTCATGCTGATTGTTAATGTTCTCTATGGATGTATCATCAAATTGAAAAACTCAACCTGCTCCGAAATTTCACCTCACCCCGAACAGGTTGTATATTTGGCAGTTGGAACTTTTCTCCAACATAAGAGACAAAACATCATGCAACATTTCCAAGTCAACATAAAATTGTCATGAAATAGAAAAAACAGCAATGATCTGTACATTCCATCTTCATCATTGGAGCATGCTTTTGAAGAAAAAAAAAAAACCAATGCAACGATAATATTTCCGTCTATTCATATAAAATTTTGTTCAACACAATTTTAGGGTGTAATCTGATGGTAAGGACGATGAGATGATTCTTGACAATCCTCACATTCATAGTTTGAATTCGAATTTTTTGAAACCTGATGATATTGGGTAAATATATAATTTTTAAAAAGAAGAAACTTGCTTCAACATGGACTAAAAAAGCTCAAGTGTTACCTTTTTCTTATCCTGCCCATAGACCTTCTTCAAATGATTTTCAAGATCTAACCTTATATGTCGTACAAAAAAATGAAAAAAAAAAAATCAATTGCAAACCATCAGCCAAACAGGCAAGAAATTATTAACTCAGCAGCAATTCACCTTATTAAGAAAATAAATAATGTTTCTACAAAAAACTCAGCAACCTTATGTTGAGAAGCGCACGGCCATTGTTGTAGTCGTATGAAGATATGCGCATAGGATCAAATGGCACCGTTAGTCAGTCGCACAGATTGAAGCCCGAGTCCCTGTCCTACAGTAGAAGAAAAAGCTTGTTAACCTAAACAATAAACCCGAATGTTCTGCCAGATATAAATCAGTTGAAACATTAAAACAGAGAAAAGCATCCACCTTAAAAGTAATGAAACAAAACAAGTGGAATAGTCTGCATACTCTTGTTGTCTGCTTATACATGAGCCAAGTCTTTCTTCACCAGCTCTTCAGCACCAAGTCAGACGAATATTACCCTCCACCTTGAATTTTAGTCTGATCAGCACATGAGGCAGGCAGCAGAAGCGAAGCATTGAAATTGCATACGGTGAAAGAAAATCGCATGCGACTAAAACACGAGATGCAGCAATGTCAGTTTCAGGATGATCATGGAGGTGGGGAGATTAACATTTTCATCGCTAGTGAAGAACAGAGCGACTGTAATGATACACGCAGAAAGGCGTTAATGAAAGTATACCTGCTACTGTAACGACAGCGCCATGACTTGCTTTCGTTAGGTATGTGTTTCGACTTCAGGAGTCAGGGCAAGCTCTCTTGCTCTAGAAGGGACAGTTATACACGTAGAGACGTCTGAGGTGCTTGAGACTTGGCAGCACTCTAGACAATGATTTAAGACGAGGGAATTTCTTAATCTTTAGATATTGGATAGATTCAGGGAGACAGTGCTCGAGGGTGCTGATATCCGCAAACTCTTCAAGTTCCAAATGTCTAAGAGAGGTGAGTGTTGGCAGCACCATTTTAACAAATGGTTTCATCTTACCACAGTCACTGATCCGAAGCTTTCTGAGATTGGCAGGGAACCCGTCCCCGTCTTCGGTAATGTGGAGATTGGGGCATTTCTCTATATGTAAAGACAGAAGAGTCGTGGCTTTATGCAATCCGTCTGGTAAACATTCCAATCCTCGGCAGTCAGATATCCACAAAGATGATAAACTGGTTAGACAGTAAAGGCCGCTTCTGGTCAAGATTGGAAACTGACGGATACTACCACATTTACGAATGCTTAGTATCTCAAGAGACTCGAGAGTAGAGAGGCTTGATGGTAGACACACGAGATAATCGCATTCTATAACCCACAACTCCTGGAGACTTTTCATACAGCTACTGAGAAATCGGTCTGGGACGGTTCTGAGGGAAAAGCAAATCCCAACTGTTAGCGATTTCAGGGTGGAAGGCAGCTCCACATCCGGGAGAGACTCCGAAGCATATTGATATAATTCCAGCTTGGTCAGAGAACTCAGGTTGCTTAGCTCGGTTAAAACTTTAGTGTGGACACGAAAAGTACCGTGACAAATAGTGAAATCTGAGATATGAGGCGGTAGGCTTATCACTTCACAATCTTCATCCGTCGACCCAGCTGGTCTCATGCCGTTTGGAATAATGAGCTGGAGACTCTTCAAAGAGGTGAGCCGGTTTATTTCTGCACAGAACAAATTACTCAGTGGACTCTCAATCGTCAATTCTTCCATCGCATCATATCCGCAGTCATGCAATGCTGCATTCACTGGTAATGAAACACTAACATCGTGCAACTTTAGCTTACGCACATGCTGTAATCTTGGTAAGGAAACCAATTTCTCACAGTAGCCAATCTCAAAACTATCTGAGTTGGCAAAGTTGTTTGGGATTTCTTCTAAATTGGGACACATTGTGATGTGTACAGACTGAAAAGGAAGATGTCGGCACGCTGTTACTGAACTTGATCCTTCTTTAGCTTCACCAAACGTCTCGAATTTAATGAGATTGTTGCAGTAACCAATAAAAATCTGAGTCAGAGAAGGGAAACAGTACGGGATTTTAGTCAGCTTACGACAACTCCGAATTTGAAGATCACATAGGATTTGAAATCCTAATCTATCACATCCCGGAGAACACCATGTTTTCAACGCATCCATGCCATCAATATGCAGTTCCTCCAGGGCTTGGAAGGGAGTAGGACTATCTCCATAAAACTCTTCACCAAAAGATTCTATGCAGTTGAGCCCCTGCATTTTCAGACACTTAAGAAATGGCAGGTTTCCTAGTGATGGTAGAACCTCCAGATGGAAACAATTAGATATGCACAAAGATGCCATAGCAGTGAAGGAAGGTCTAACACTGACAATCCAATCTGATAATCTCTTCCCACCATACCACCTTATGGTCAAGCTTTTCAACTTCTTATGAGCTTCAATTGCATCAAGAACTTTCTCATCTAGTTCAGTGACCCTTGCTCTAGTAGTAGGTCCCCAACCCCAATCCGAGTCCCAATCCAAAACTAACTCTTTAATGTACTCCTTGTTCTTGAAGCTTGCAATGACTATATCGTTTACGTCATCGACATTATTTAGGCTCGAAATGTGTAGTTTTCCTTCTAAATTTAACAATTCCTTAAACTCTCTCATCTGTTTAGATTTGCCTCTACCCAGTTTGAATTTTGATAGCGTACGAATGTTTCTCATGCTTCCTATACCGTCTGGCATCTCCTCCAGTTCCGTCCATTTAAAATTTAGATGCCTTAAGTTGACAAGATTACATATTTCTGCAGGAAGCCTTTTGAGTTTCCAACAATCTGATAACAACAGAATCTGTAAATTGTATAGGCGGCATATCTTGTCAGGCAAACTATCAATGTTAGTGCTTGATAGATTTAAGTACCTCAAAAGCTTCATATCACCCACTGCTTCAGGCAACGTGAAAATGGTATAACCTTCCAACGAAAGTACACGTAACAACTTGAAGTTTGACAACAAATCACTGAGGAGCTTGTTGTTGAAGTAAAAGCCTCTTCCCCCACTGGAAAACCCATCTTCACTCAATGGCATGAAAGTACGCAGATGACTTAGTTTTGTTCCAGACATTTGGTTAAAGTGAGGTTCATCTTTTCCCTGAATGTAGGAAAGTCGGCGAGACTGTACAGTCACATTTTTGAAATCAACACATAATCCCCTTGACACATGCATAGCCAAATCATGAACAAGGTCGTGCATGACGAACTTTGATCCGCCACTACTTTCTTGAAAGAAAAACTTTGAACGCAGATGAGTGAAATATGTTCTGGCCACATCTTCATATCGATTGCCATCACAAAACTTCTCTATCAAACCTTCACCGATCCATAACATGATCACTTCCTCCATGGAAAATGTATAATCTTTTGGAAATATCGAGCAATATGCAAAACAATTTTGTACTCCCAATGGCAAGTGATAATAACTCAAGCGAAGAGATGGAATAATTTTGGTGTTTTCCCAAATTTTGTTATTCAATACGCTTCTCCATTCAGTTTCATCATTTCCTTTTGAAAGAAGCAATCCTCCGACCATCTTTATTGCCAAGGGTAAGCCTTTGCACCGCCTTACAATTTCCTTTCCAATGTCTATCAAGATCGGATGTGCATTTGAGTTTCCATCTCGGAACACAATTTTCTCAAACAAGGACCAGCTTTCATCTCTAGACAGCTTATCTAATTCATAAAAGAAATTATGAGAAGAACTCACAACGTGCGCGACATTTTCCCAGCGAGTGGTAACTATAACCCGGCTTCCAGGAGCCCCAACAGATAAAGATGTTCTCACTGCATCCCAGTTCTGGGGATCATCGCTCCAAATATCATCCAAAACAACCAAAAATTTCTTACCTTGCAATTTTTTCTTCAGCTCATGTTGAAGTAATTCCAAATTGTTATCCACTTTTGACTCTTGTCCCGTCACGGACTCCAAAAGTGATTTATTAATACGTGTAGCATCAAAATCATCTGAAACGCAAGCCCATCCTTTCACATCAAATATAGTATGAGTTGAACTGTTATCCTGACGTTGCAACAAATGTCCAATCCAACTCGGCAAGCCAAACGACCGGTTCAAACTTCTGTATTCATGGAACACCATACAAGCTAGTGTTGTTTTTCCGATACCACCCATACCAATAATAGGTATAACCCTAAGAGCGTCATCATTTCCTTCCCTTGAATTCAACATACGCATTATTGTCTCCTTATCCTCTGACCTTCCACAAATGATGGATGTCTCATTAGCTAAACTGGTGGATAGTCTCCCTTTCCTATACGAGGCGAGCTCATTTTTCTCCTTCAAACCAAGAACCTCCTTTTGAGCTGCTATAAATTGGAGTCTTTCAATGATTTTACCCAACTCTTCCTCGATGGTTTTCTTAAAAGGATGAATACTCTTTACCTTGTATTTCAATTTATCCCTAACAGAGTCACTGCTTTCCACAAGATCAATAATATCAGTGCGTAACATACTAGATCCAGGCACATCAGCAAGAATCTTGTCCAGCAAGTCCTCCGCATCATAGATTGCAAACCTTGCTTTCTGAACCCACTTTTCGACTCTGGTATTTTCTTCAATCAATTTCTCCTGCGCATCACTAAGTAAAGCCTCAACACTATTGAGCTGTATCTCCAATTTGTCGAGCAAGAAGGAATCAAGCTTCCATGTCGAGAAGAAATCAATAACTTTTTTGGACAGAAGGCTGCTGGCTAGTGCTTTTCCTGCTCCTGATGCAACGGCAAGTTCAACCCCAGACATGACTGGCTAGTTTCTCAGGATGGAAGCTTACTCCCAATTCACAAAGCCCTTTGCTGCTCTTAAATCTGCATCAGGCATGATTTGTTAATCTCAGTCCATAGAAGAAGAAGGAAACAAATGAAAAGAGTGCAAAAGCAATGACTAAACTTTCAAAGGATGCTACAGCCCCATTACCTTCTTTTCTTTTTTTTGGTAATCGAACAGAGTGCTAAAGGCTACCAAAGGGAAGAAAGTAGAAAGCGCTTAAATGCAGCAGCTAGCAAGCCACAAATACAGCTTCTTTTGTAGTGAAAAATCATGCTTAGCATCTGCCAGGAAGTAGAGGGTCAACAGCTGAGATAATTCAATCCAGATTGGAAATCAAAGTAAGGCAGTGGAAAAATACATGCAATGAGAGTGAGTGATGGAGCAGCATCCAGCAGATTCCATCTCCTTTTGCTTTTAATAATGGAGCATGATGCTATATGCCTCCAATAATTGAGTCTTTTTGTACCGCTTTTCCCGACAATGGACAAACTCCTGAAATGACAAAAAGTGCTGCTGATATTGAGAGATCTCAGTTTATGCACACACAAAATACAGGCTCGTGTTGTGTCAATTGCTCATCAGAGGTCTAACAGCACAATATATAAATGACCCATGCTCTAGTACTCAATAGTTACCATGCATGAGAGATTAGCTAATTTGCCTAAGAAATCAGACAGCTAATATAATGTACATTCCTCCATCATTCTTAGTTTGGCACAGCTTAGGATCCGGCATGAATATGTGAACTGAAACGGTAGCACCGATGAGATACTTTTGAGCTTGTTAACAGCCAATTTCGAAAGGGCGTGATCAGAAATAGGGCGTCAACACAATAATGAAGCCCTGAAATGAAACACATAGAGGAAAGACCAACTGAGCATGTTCTTGTCTTAGTAACCTACCCTGGAAATATGCAAGCTGGTAGATTAACAATTCAAGGTAAATATAAACTGATTGTCACCTTCTGTTTTGCTTTCCACTATCTGGTGAGGAATATTCATTCAGCAAATTTATCAAGGTAGGAGCAGATGTGAAGAATTCATGCATGCCATACATACCATTTGGTTCTGGCAAATAATATGAAACTGGTAAGAAATACAAGAACTTATCCCCTGCTACATTCTTCAGCCTTCTCAAACCAGAATTTCAGGGGAAGTCACATCTGGAATTTTAATGTTGGAGTAGAAGTGAGCGGCTGGTTACATATGGTCATTCAGGCAGATTATCGATAAGATTCCATCCTGAAACACACGGACTTGACACGCATGTACAAGAGCCAAACCTGAGATACTATACGAGTCTGATCTAATAATCATGTCGTCGTCGGCAGTTCTCCGTTCATGCCGCTTCTATTCCTGTTTTAAATTTGCAAAGACCTAACTGAATCTGAGAACAATCTGCCCAAAAATTGCTTAGATTAGAGTTCAACAGGGGGTCAAATAAAAACATAAAACGAGTGATCCTATCACCATCTTGTTAAGTATTCTGACAGCTTAGCAGAAACTGCTTGCTCGCACATGCACTTAATATCTCTCCTTCACCCTGAATCGGTTCCACAAACATTGTCGCCGTTGTACCACGTTTAGTAGCCTGTTTCATCTCTTCAATGTTTCCGTGCTCCACAAACATAAAACCAGGCATGACAGGCTGAAAAGGTGTCCTGTAGTGTTCTTTGCTAGTCAAATCAAGAGCGCCCATTGTCCATCCGTTGAACGAATTACTAAAAGCTATGAATTCCGTGGCTGGCTCTTTAGCATCAGGAGCTGCTGAAACCTTCGCTAAAACTTGATAGCAGCCTTATTTGCTTCGTTCCGGAGTATGTGAAAAATAAATACTTGATCAGCAAATGATGCGGCCAGTTAAGTACTACCTACATTGCCAGTATGTACAAGAATCAAAATCCACGACTCCACACAAACAACAAAAACAACTAAAGCTTTTGATCAGCCCGGTAGCACATTTTTAAACGTAAAATCAGAAACAACTTGATATCCCAAAAGTCAGACAAGTTCGTAATTTTCATGTAACATTTTCCAGATTTCATGCTCCTTCAGAGACATATCTGTATTTTATAAATACAATTAACTTACCATTTGCGGTTCATTCAAGTTTCTATACCACCAATACATCGACACAAAACATCCAAATAACCAATATAAACTCATGGCATATACACATGAAAAATAAACCATGATGGTTCTGCAGACTTAAGTGCATCCTCCTTTGATTGTTTCTCAACACCCAAGTCCCAACGCATGCAAATTGCAGCCCAATTCCGTAAAGACGGCCATTTCACAATCTTTTCTGAACAGAAATAATCTGGCTCCATCTATCAAATACTCACATCTCATCATTGAATGTCCAAAGTCATCTCGACTCATCCATATATATAAACAATCAATAAGCCAATCACTAATCAACAAATTCATATCCATCCAACTGGAGACTTCAATTAAACATTTGCACCAGATAAACGGAAGAAAAAAAATCCCTTACTGTTTTAGATTACTTTCAGACGCAGCATACTCCCCAACCTGAGGCACATTGTAGTGTACATTGCTCACATGCGTCAACAAATTGGCACACTCCCTCAATCGCCTCCTCGCTCGTCATACCAAGCCCTAATTTCCAAGCCCCTCGCCCGCTTCCACCCCACTTAAAAGTTCAGGCGCCAGCTGATCACCTTCCTGCCGCTCCCGCAGCGAGCCAGAGGCACGGGTTAGAGAGAGTGTTCGCGGCTTGGCCACAGCTGGCGGCGGATTGGTGGCGAGACCGCCTTGTGCAGTGCCGACATTTCGGTGAGTGATTTTTAGCGCACGAGTCTCTCGTGGCAGTGATGAACAAATGGGCCTTTCACGGCCCACTTAAGGCCCATTAACTACCCGATCATTTAAATTGAGGTTGAGTAAAAATTGAAATATCAAGTTGGCCAACATGTTTTTGAAATATCAAAACGAGGATTCTGACGTTTGATACCGAATCTGATTGGTGGAGCTGACAATAATTCTCAACTTATATTTAATTAAATAAAGCATAAAGACATGCTTGTATTAGCGAGATGAATTGGGTCGGGCCCACGGCCCACTTGTACTGGGCCCCACGTCGCTACAATCCGAAAGATTGAGACCAAAGCGGCAACCAATGCACGTAGGCCAAACGTAACTGCATTATCTCCTTAATTATTGCCTACTTCAATAACAAGTGAGTTGATTAGCTTTAAATCAGTTGATTAATTAACATTAATCTGCTCAGATTAAATAAATAAAACAACAACTTCCATTAACGGATGCTTCCATCTACCTACGTCGAAACCTCTCTGCAAGTCGAAAAGGCTGCTGTGTTCTCCGAAATCACACTTATAAACCTCGTCCCAAGCTCAACACGTTCACTCTTCACTCCACTCTGAACTCGAAGTTGAGACACTGAAAGAAGTGATTTTGACCAGAAAGCTCGATGAATACGTTAATGGCGTCGGTTGAGGAAGCGTCGTTTCTGGACTCGATTCAGCAGTTTCTGCTGACGGACGACTTCGTATCAGAGTCGTCGTCGGTCTCGCTGCAGACCCTTCTGTCGGATTCAGCCCTGAGCTCGTCCGTTGGGAGTTCGGGGTCGTCCTGTTTTGGGGCTGTGAAAACAGAGGCGGAGGTCAGTGGCGAGAGCGGGGTGAGTACAGGTGGAGGTGGGGGATTGCCGCCTAAGCCGTCTCGGTTGTCGAGCCGAAAGCCGGCGGCTTTGAAGGTGTCGATACCGGCTGCGGCGGGCGCGGACGCGGAGGAGGACGTGAAGTACAGGGGAGTCAGGCGGCGGCCGTGGGGGAAGTATGCGGCGGAGATTCGGGACCCGGCGAGGAAGGGCGCGAGGGTTTGGCTGGGGACGTACGACACGTCTATCGAGGCGGCGAGGGCCTACGACGCGGCGGCGTTTAAGATGCGGGGGAGCAGAGCGATTGTGAACTTCCCGTTGGAAGTCGGGAGGGTGAGGGCGGCGGCGGAGGAGGCGGTGGAGAGCGTAGAGGCGCCGGCGAGAAAGCGGATGCGATCGGCTGTAGAAATGGTGGTGGTGAAGGAGGAGGAGGTTGTGGCGGCGACGCCGTTGACGCCGTCGTGTTGGGCCGCATGGGAGAGCGAGGAGGTGACGGGGATTTTCACAGTGCCGCCGTTATCGCCTTTCACGCCGTTAGGGTGCTCGCAGCAGAGAGTGGCATGAGCATTAACGGCGTTAGGAGATGACGTTTCAAAGTGGAACACTACGACGTCAATTTATTTGTTCGTTTG
>NQLW01000008.1:5415848-5427326 GCA_002312845.1 Kalanchoe fedtschenkoi
GACATCAATTATATCAGTAAGAAAACAAAGTGTGTGGTGGTCGAGTTTAATGTCACACGAGTTGTAAAAATGGCTATTCGATGTTGTGTCTACTTCCACAACGTCGCGCCATGGGCCTGCTGAGTTTCTGTCCACATGCAACATGAGCTTCATCTTTCGTCTTCGTATTTATTGTATGTCTTGATGTTGTCAGTGCGGCTGATTTCTAAAACTCTCTGTAAGATATGAAGGCCCTACGTCGCTGGATCTCACATTTAAGTCTCACCCATTTTGGTACAGTTGAGTTGCCATCGGCATTATGTTTTGGATAGCCCAGCCGCTTTCAATCCTCGTTTCCTGCTGGCATCTAAACGACATCTATAGTTCTTGCGACAGCTCTGGCATGCTGTCTGCGAGTTACTGTATTTGTCATAGGCAGAGGCAGACCGCCCTTTTAAATGAGATTGCTTGGTTGTTACTTGCTTTCGCTTTCTTAGGACCTGTGTGTAATATTAGAGTTAGCTCAACCTTTAGCTAGCCGCCGTGAATCTGACTTTTCCTTGAGAAATTCTCCGATGAATTGTATCCACTGTTGTCCGTGAGCTGCACCGGTCAGTGTTGACACGTGGTGTATTGAAAAATTATATCTCCATATAAAACTAATTTTAATTTGATATTTCAACCCTATGCACTGAATTAATACTCTCCACCATCATGGCTGAGATGTTTCACTTGAGAAATTCTCCCATTTCTACCCAACTTACACTCTTTAGATTCATTATCAGAAACTTGACTGATGAGTTTGGTTGGTTAGTTGGTTAGTTAGAACCTCAAGTCTCAGCTAATGATTCATAATGTTGTCTTTTCGCTTTACTTGTTTGGTGGCATATGTTCTGACTGGAACTTTTTCCAGGGGCTCCGATGATCACGGGAAATCAGCAACGGCTTACAAGTCAGAGAAGCGGAGCCAGATCACCGACGAAGGCTACCGCATAATCGGGAACTCAGGAGACCAGTGGAGCGATCTGCTTGGCACACCCATGTCCGTCCGCTCCTTCAAGCTCCCCAACCCCATGTACTTCATACCCTAAAATTGTTCGACTTTTAAACCGAACGATCCCCTGGCCGCCCAAAAGTAATTCAAACAGCCCTGTAAATGTGACATCATTGGACTGAAACTTCCAAAATGCATATAATTGAAATATATAGAGAAAAAAATTTATTAACATAATATTATATTATTATACGCACACACATTCTGATGATCGGATTTAAACTTTAACGGTGAAAATTGTCAGAAAACATTCTTTATCGGTGGCTAATGTGATTTGGTTGTTAGTCTTTACTGTGCTTGATGATTGGATCATTGGTAGTGTTCGTCCTTGTTGTCTTTCTTAAAGCAAGATGGTTAATGGTTGCTTTCGGGTTTGGGGCATTGTGCAGTTTACTGTTAAGTGTTTGATGAATCTATTGCTGTCTTTTGTCTTGTGTTTGAGGTTGTACATAGTCCTGTGTTTGAGGGTACGTCTCCTTTAATGTGTTACAAAGTACTAATGGATGGGATAAGAACATATTATTGGCACCGTAATTAATAATTGGGATAATTAGTAGGGATTTTAAAGAATAAAATTTGTATTAAGGATTATTAATAATTATGCTGGTGATGGTGAATTAAATGTATTATACATCTGTTTTTTACTTGTCCTTGAGTTTAAAATATATGTTCACTTTTACTTGTTATTTCCTTATTTCCTTCAGTGTGATGGTAATCGTATAATGTTGTTCTAAATGTATAATATAAAATGAGTTGCATTCTTACTAGTGTAAAATGATCTTTGGTTGAATTATGATAATGAAGTATTTATTTTTTATGGTATGTGAAAGATATGCATTAAGATTGTTAAGTGAGAAATAAAAACAGACAAATAGATTATGATATAGTGACAGGTAAAAGAGGACAAATAGAGTATCTAAGAATCATACATACAATATTTAATAAGCATATTTATCTTAAAAAAGCCAAACTTTAACTATTTTATTTGACTTCATAACAAAAATCAATTTGCACTCATATAAAACTCTTCTTTATACATTTTGCATGCATTAACTATCAATCTATTAAATTTGTCTGACATTAATTTTTCTTTAATTCATCAAATTTTGTCGTAAACGACATATAGTATACATAAATACATAGTGAGTATATATTGGACTCGAATCCGGTGTTGCGCGATCAATTGCTGCGTGCACAAAACGATATCGTTTTGACGACTAAGTCTCATCCTTGCATGAGTTTCGATAGCAAAAGGATTCGTTCTGTTTAGAATTCTCATATGATCATTCGCTCTTCATGCGCTCAAAGCGAAAGTATTCTGCATTCCTCTTCTCTGACGCCATCTATCCCGCAGTGCACCTCCAAATTCCGCCATTTTCGTTGCCGCAACACTAAGCGGCATAGACGCAGAGCATGCAACAGACAATTTCCAAAATCCGATGACTTTTCAAATTTCTCCAAATTCTCAATAATTAACTGATCCATACTCCACCGCATCGCGCACTGCAGCATCTGATTCCGAATCAAACTCTAATTTCGGTCAAAATCGTTCGAATCTGAAATCATTTCTTCAGTCGTTTAAGGATTTATTGTTAAAGCACATAAGGGAATGAGGTTTAGTTGTCAAAACGACATCGTTCCGTACCCGCAACAATAATACACAACACCAAATCTAAACAAAATTATTACATGTATTAAGAAAGAGATCACATGTTGATGCCATCAAGAGTTCAAAATGATTTGGAATGTTATATCAGCGCATGTTTGGTGGATCTTATGGTATAAGAATGTATTAATAGCACTCATATAAATAATAGGTAAATTTTATGTGATATATTATTAATATTCATTGTATTTTGAAGCAAACATAATATAATAATATATTTCATTTTTAATATGTACTACAAACGTGTACTTAAATTAAAAATGTTCTATTAAATTAGTATTAGTTTGGAATCAAAATCTAAATACTTGATTAAGAGTTTCAAACCGGAGTCTTAATCAAATCAGCTAACTAGTAAGCTGTAACTAGATGGAGCAAAGCGCTTTGCATAGTTTGAAAGTGATTAGATTTATGGAGTGTTGAAATGTGACCAACCCTTTTGCATGATTTGGTTGGGAGGGAATGAGTAGGACTTTTTAGGGACACATTGGAGTGCATGTGGGACAGATTATAATAAATGCATCCTGACCCACACCTCCTCCTTTTAAATTAAATGAAAATTAATTTAGTTTTGTTTTTTGTTTTTATTATTTAGGTGGTAGGTGTTGCAAATCGACTCATATTCATGAACATATAATATTATCAAAATTTAAATTTGTGATTTATAGATTTATAGAGAATACTTTAGATTATCAGATCAACACCTTTTTAGTTGATTCGTATTCTATCAGTCTACTAATTCAAATTATTTTATATACAACTAAAAAAATAAATTTCATTTGAGAATAATCAAAACCACATGCATTTATCAGAAGGAAAATATGCAAAAGTACAGCTCAACTGTATTAGAATTAACTTCTCATTCAATATAATGAACTAAATGCTCCCCATGTTCATTTATTCCAACAATAAAGTCATAACAAAGTCATAACTCTATTTGCTTTGATTTCTTCAACCTAGTGACATTTATGCAACAAAAATATTAAAATAATTGTGTTCCTCAGGTAGATCAAAATCTTCAGAAGTTTACCAGGTTCAAGTTTATGTAGTTAAGGGTGTGTATGGGTTGGAGAAAATTTGAGAGAAATGAAAATGTGAGAGAAAATGATAAGGAATCATTTGTTTGGTTCAAGAAAAATTTGGGATGAAAAGGTAAATGAAAAATATGAAAGAAATTTTTTTGAAATTAAAAAACATTTTAGTGTTTTCTCCAAAAAATTTAACCGGTAACCAAATAATAAGAAAATATGATGAATTTTTATGAGAAATTTACTTTCCCTCAATTTTCTCCCTCTTGATTTAAGGAAAATTTGGTGAAAAATGAGAAGCAAATGAAATTCTTTAGAATTTGTTTTACCTTTGTTTGGTTTTATATGGAATTTGTCGATGAAAATAATAAGTATTTCATTTCATTTTCCAATTATCATGAAAAATTTCATGTAAAATGTATATGAGAATATTATACCATTTTTGTATCTTCAATCTCGCCGCATACATTGTACTTAATCGGATACATTCAAGTATATCTTAAATTTGAACTTCACCAAATTTTACCTAAACCAAACACGGCCTTATGATTTCCTCTATCTCAAAAAAGTGATAGGAAATGGATTAGAAGATGCTATTCCTTTATTGGCGGAGCTGATGGAGTTATCTACTTGTGCTTGAACTTTTATTTGGCCCTCTTCTTCCAATTCCCACATCGGCAGGGAACTCTGGTCCAGCCTGCCATACGCAACAAGACACCAATTTTTCCCAATTTATGAATTTAAATTTCTGTTAAATAATAAAAATATTTGCCACATGCATCGCACCTTATCATACAATCAGACTGAAAAGAAAATTTTGATTATTCATTTTTGTTTAGCAAAATAAAATGAAATGATGTTGATTTCAGAAGTATTAATTTCCATGGAAACTGAACTAAATTGTGTTAAATAAAATTGAACTTACATTCCAATACAATTAGGTTGAAAGAAGAGATATATAAACAAAGTAAATATATTAAAATTACGGAAATTAATTTATACTTATTGAAATGAATAATTTTTGTATCATAAGTTAAATGATTAAAACATTACACATAGGATAAATTAGTTATCTGGAAAATGTGAAATAAATTAAAACAAAAAATACAAAAGTTAAATCGTCAAGATTAAATAATATAAATTTCTCTGGTATATTATCATTTATATGATTTACTCCCAACATCTTCTAATAGCAATTGTTTAAGATACAATTGAGTAGATTAAATATATATTAATATTAATTATTTATTAAATATATATTAATATATTTTTTAAAATTTCATATAAAATATAGTGTTTATCATTGGTCTAAAAAGTTTCTTTATAAATTGTGATAATAAAGTAATTAATTTATTACATCATAAAGTAAGTGACAATACTAATCATGCATTGAAATTGATAAATGATAAGTTAAAAATGACGAATAAGTGCTAGTAAAATGACATGTAAAAAATTATGAAATATTATATAGTATTTTTACAAACGAAAGACTTTCTATTATAATTTATTTTCCCTTAATAATAATTTAACAAAATGCAAGTAGATTGAAGAAAACGCATCCCATAAAAATTGATGAAATCGAATTGTGAAAAAATGTTATTGCTCATAGTTTTTTTTTTTGCTTAAATCACGCATATTAAAGAGAAATAAATTTACACACCTACTTTAAGTTACTTTACTCTTTCAAAATTTTCAACCAATAAATACACTCTGCAAGATTTAATTAGGAGAGAGAAATAGTTAGGTAAATATATGAATTTATGTATATAAGTACTAATCATTTAGTTATACATGTACTGCTACAAGAATGGTTATTAATTTAAAAATTAAACATATTTTAGTGAAAACTATCATGAATTTTAATAAGATTTTCGTTTGTTATAAATTAGCATCACATTACCAGATATAAATTCTATTAAAAATACAGAATAAGATTATTTTCCAAAAAATTTATCATACAAACATATTATATCCAATATTCTAACTTGATTTATAATACTTTTTTTGAAGATAAACAGTGAGGCAAACTTGAAAAAAAAAGCCATAATTAATTAAAAATCTTATACAAAATTAAAACAATACATTAAAAAAACTACAATTTCCATATCATGAAAATATGTCTCCACAAAATAATGGTGCATTGGCTGAAACAAGTATTAAATTTACTAATGTAATTCGGTTAAACTGTGCTATTGCATAATAAAAACGTTTTGAATGCATTTTAATAAATTATCATATTCTCATTTTTTGATGATAAACATTTTATTTCAATACATTTCATTTCCAGAGCAATGTTATCTTTAGACTCCCACATTAAAACACACTTAAAAGTAAATTTGCATCTTAAAAAAAATCTGATAATTTATATTTTTACAAATTATTTCATTTAAATGAAAATATTCTGTGTAGGAAAATTATAAATCATCTAGCAAATCAATACAGACCTAACAAATAAAATTTGTAGGTATAAAAGAGAGAATAATATCACAAAATATAATTTATTAAAAATAAGAGATATAATCAAATAAAGTAATGAAAAATGTTAATTTACTGCACATGATGTTTTTGTTCCATCTCATCTGTCCCTCGTTCGGTTTGATTTCGCCAGACTTCAAAACCCGAAATTCGATTCCCAGAAATCCTCAAACAGACTCTCTCTTCAAATCCTCGAAACCCCATTTCAATCCCCACTCGCAGATCCCCTCTCCCGAAAATGCCGCAGCTTCGGACCCCCAAAGCTTAAACCTTTACCACCACCGCCGCCGCCATCAATGGTGAAACTGACCACCAACCAGCTGAAACTCCTCCTCGGCTTCCTCCCGCCCGCGCTCCTGATCCTAGCCGCCCTCTCCCTCTACTGCCTCTTCACCCGCCGCCGATCCTCCGCCGCGCCGGTGCAGGACGAGGAGAGGCAGCGGCCGAAGCGGGCGGCGGCGGAGCGGGAGAGGGAGGAGGAGCTGACGACGTTCGCGGGCGGGGAGGATCTGACGATATCGGACATCCTGGAGGCGCCGGGGGAGGTGATTGGGAAGTCCGGGTACGGGACGATTTACAAGGCGGCGCTGGAGCGGAGCAGCACCGTTAATCTGCTGCGGTTCGTGCGGCCGGCGTGCAGCGCGGGGGTGGAGGAGGTCGGGGAGGTGATTGGGCTGCTGGGGTTGATTCGGCATCCCAACCTGGTGCCGCTTCTGGCCTTCTACGCCGGCCCCAGAGGCGAGAAGCTGCTAGTCCATCCGTTCTACCGGTTCGGTAACCTGGCGCAGTTCATCAGAGGTTTTGATTTTTCTCTTTCCTTTTCCTTTTTCTATTTTTTCCACAAATTTAGGAACCTTTTGATAATGGGTTTACTGGGTATGTGATGGATTTGTGAATTTTTTCTGATGGTGGTGAAAGATTGAGTTTTGGGATCTAATGGGTAACAACTATCAGCTGTCTGGCAGTCTGAGTGGCTTTTGTTTTGTAGCTGTGAAAACTGAGAATGGTTTAGATTGTAAAGTGCAAATTTAGGATTTTCGTGTTTCTGGGCTCAGTGGGTCTCTGCTCTCCAGTTGATCTTTGTTTGTTAGCTGCGAGATTGAAATGGTTGGAAATGGCAAGTTAAATTTGTTGCTTGAGTTTCTAGGTAGCAGACTGTCATAGATTCTCAGGTGGAGTGTGTCTGCTAGCGGTGGATGTTGAAAACTTTGATGTGGTTGAAAATGGCAAGTCAAGATTGCTGTTTGTTACTGTTTAAGTTTCTAGGCAGCAGAGTATCAAAGATTCTCAAGTTGAGTGTCTATGCTAGCTGTGGGGGTTGAAAGCTTGAAATGGCTGAAAATGGCAAGTCAAGGTTGCTTCTTGAGGCTCTAGGTCAATTAGGTTTCTGGTGATTTCTGTCTGATAGCTTACCGACTTGAAGCCGGTGAAAAATGTTGGGAGATTGAGTCTGTTTGATTTCTACTTGGGTTCCTGATTGAACAGTGATAGTAGGTTGTAGCTATGGAAGATCTCAGGGAAGGTTGAATAGCGAACATGCATGATTGAGTGTCTTCCAATTATGTGTTTTTCATTCGCTTCAGTTTGTTATCTATGAAAATCGCAACAGTTAAAAGGCGAAAGTCAAGATTTTCAGGATCCGTGTTTTGGAGTTTTGCTCTTATTCGCTGCGCTTTTTCTTCACCTAGATCTTTTAGAAACAAATCTGATCACTTTGAAGAACTATCAATCTCAATCATAGCTTGTATGTCTGGTAAACCGAATCAAACTCGACCTCAAGACTGTTTACAGCATACCCGTATGTTAATGTCGTTGGAGGCGTTAGGCATGAGTAATTTTGAGTAACAAACTGAGACCGTTATGTGCTAATTATAAGCTACTGATACGATTTTCTCTTTAATGTGCAGATGAGAACGATGATTGTCATAAATGGATGGTCATACACCAGATTTCAATCGGCATTGCCAGAGGACTGGATCACCTCCACTCGGGGCTGCCCAAGCCGCTCATCCACGGAAACCTCAAGTCGAAAAACATTCTACTGGATCGCAACCTGAGCCCCTACATATCCGACTTTGGCCTGCATCTTCTCTTGAACCAAACCACAGTCCAGGAGATGCTCGAGGCAGCAGCCGCGCAGGGCTACAAAGCACCCGAGCTCATCAAGATGAGGGACTGCAACGCGGAAACCGACGTTTACGCCCTGGGGGTGATACTGCTCGAGATTTTAACAGGAAAGGAACCTGTCGATGAGAAGCCATACGCTCCAGGCGAGGACTATTATCTGACCAATACAATGAGGAACGCGATACTGGACCACAGAATATCTGATCTGTTCCATCCCGACATCCTTCTCAGCAAATACAGCGACGGGAGCCGAGTCACTGAAGAGCGAATCCTCAAATTTTTTCAACTCGCCATGGCTTGTTGCTCGCCTTCTCCCGCCCTAAGACCCAGCGCAAAGCAAGTAGTCGCAAAGCTCGAGGAAATCAGTTGTTAGCCCTAACCCTGACAGACAATTCTGAATTACAGATTGCGACCTGGCCTCTGACTTGAGTGACTTGGGTTCTCAGCCCTAACACATCCACCCGCTGAAATCAAGGCATTTTTAAACTGTGGAGGTGTCTACTGAGGAAGACACTGACAGGTAAAGACAGGGAAAGGTCAACGCTCAATTAAGCAATGGGCATTCGGTTCAAACATATTTGAAATTTTCAGAGGTTTGGTGGAAATTTGAGGACCGGGTCTTAGGGTTTGGTTCATATTCATACCGGCAGAGAGTCCCTGTCATGTTCTGGCGGATTGGTATTAGACTATTGAATGAGAAAAGGACACAAGGGTTATGTAGAAGTGTTTGGTTTCTTTGTAAATTTGAAATTGTCTTAGGATGATTGGAGAAAAGTAATACAGGGGAGAGTTTGGTGATCCACAACTTAAGTCCTGTTTTCTGAGTTGAAATTTCACCAAATTGAATTAAAGGAAACTAAACTATAAAGAAAATTTTCATACAATCACCAAAGATAATGTAAAGTTCCTAAAGGCATCTCCGTCGAAGATTTACAAAGGAGGTTCGTTTCAGACCATGACATCTTATTTGACATTTTATCATAATAAGGAAGATGATTTATGATATTCTGACATTATTTTTTCATTGAAGCATGTCATGAAAAAAAGACAACGATTATAACTTTAAAGCGCCATTTAAAGTTCGATCTTGTGTTACCAGTTCAACACTTCCATCAACATCTTATTCATATATTCACATGTATTTGGATTCATGACCCAAATGTGATGTTATGTAACCTGTCAGGCCTGTATACTCACTCAACTAGAATGGACTCTAACAAAATGACCAACATGATGCACTCAATCTCTAAGAGAATTCACTCAACTGAAGTACTGAACACACACCATTTTCTTCATGTATGGATGGTATGGATATGCTACGGAAATGGGGAACAATGTCACCTGTCAAGCTCCGGCCGATTTCCACTCCACAATGGCCGAAAGGAGTGTGTAATTCGGAACAAGGTGTTTGTGCGGCAAAGGCAGGCCTGTTACGGGAGACTGGTCAGTTTCTTTGAGCCACTTCGTTATGGCTTTGTGATCATACGAGTATCCATCTGCGGCAACGTGTGGGTCTTCCATCACCTCCTGCAGTAGAGTGATTTACTGTCAGCAGTTCATATCAGCTGATCAGGTATATGAAATATTTTTATTTTTATTTTTATTTTTATTTTTTGTTGAATCAAACTTCAAGCTCTAGATTTAATTAGGATTATACCATCTCAGAAAAAAGGGAAAATGAAGCACCTTGAGTATGGGGCAAATGAAGGGAGCAGGAGGTTTCAGCCGAAGGGGATGAGGGAGCTCGCCAGCTTGATCAGCTGCGGCCTGTTTGAGTTTTTCTAGCTCGGGCAGCACTGTGTCTTTAAGCTCAGGTCTGTCCTGACGACGAATCTCCACGCAGCTCAACCCAAGTAATGCCAGCTCCTTCGTCTCTTCAGCAGGCCAGCTCCCAGCTCGACTGTCCAAGATTTCAGCCAATTGGTCGTCCATAACGGCCGTTTCCACAATGTGGGCCAGCGCCATAGCTCGCCTCCCGGTCAGCAACTGCAGGATCACCATCCCGAGAGCATATACGTCGGACTTGGGAGATACGATTCCGCTCCTCTGGTACTCCGGATCTATGTAACAAAGCGTTCCAACTAATCCGGTGTCTACAGCCCAAGAAGTTGCGTCTGCGTTGAGAACGGTTGACAGGCCAACATCGCCTATCTTGCTCACAAGGTTATCGTCTAGCAGGATGTTGGCTGGTTTGAGGTCACGGTGGACGATAGGCCCGGGCTTCGAGCTGTGGAGGAAAGCGAGAGCAGAGGCTACCTCCCATGCGATTCGAAACCTGTCCACCCAGGGGACAGGAGGCGTGTTTCCTTCGCACTGCAATCTTTCTTGTAAATTACCGTTTCTCATGTACTCGTAAACTATGCATCCACGTTCGGGGCAAGCTCCAAGAAGCGTCAGCAAATGGGGATGATGAACGTTGCTCAAGATTTCAAGCTGCAAAAGATGAAGCAGTAATCCGAATAAGCCAGCACATATGAATGTCGACGAGAAAAAATTAGGAAAGTTCACAGTGAGCGTTTCGAACCTCCTTCTGAAACTGATCAACTCTTCTGGCATCGTCTGAGTGGAGAACTTTCACGGCTGCGGCTGTGTGACGGAGGGTGCATTTATAAACAGTCCCGTTCACTCCCCTGCCGATTTCAAGATGTTTCGAGAATGAAGAAGTGGCAGCAGCGAGTTCTTCCCAGGTGAATGTCTGATAATTCTGCACCTGACCGGTTACTGCGTTCTCGAGCTTCTCCTTCTCCTTGGCATCGGAGATGGCTTTTTTTTCCGCACCTCTCCTTTGTGCAGCTTCTCGTTCAGCAAGCTGCATAGCAGCCTCAGCTTCTCTGCTCGCAGCTTCAGACTTCTCCTTTTCTTCCCTGGCGATTGCTAGGGCCTTTTCCTCTCTTTCTCGCATCTCCTTCAGCTTTGCAGCCTCCTCCAATCGCTTTCTGTTCAGTTCAGCAATCTGACAGGGTCCCGTAGTGTCTATCAAGCCTTGAGATAAGTATATGACAAGTTATGTTACACTACATGGCACCTAAGTACTTTGGACCAAATTCTAAAACATACCTTTCGAGAAGCATCCAGTGTCTCATTTTGGGCCACTGCGTACATTCCTCGTACATGTCTTAGTTCAATCTTCAGTTTCTCCAGCTCCAAATTGA
>NQLW01000008.1:5427393-5449046 GCA_002312845.1 Kalanchoe fedtschenkoi
AAGAAGCGAAATGTGCATCTGCGTCAGGATCGTGATCCAAAGTCAGTGAATGGCTATGACTGCCAGCAGTTGAATTGCTGCAGCTAAAGTTTGGATTGGTGAGAGATCCAATCTCAGAGTTAACTGGACAACCTATCCCCGCATCTTTAGTTTCTCTGGAAGTGAAGGATTGATCTCTTGTATTGTAACTTACAGCTGAGTTGAATCGCTGATGATGAGAATTCTCGTTGACTGTTGCGAGAGCTTGGAAGGTCTTCACCGGCAAGGAAGAGGAGTGGGAATGATGACTGGACGCACCTGAGCCTATATCTGTTTGCAGAGAACCGTTACAAGATTTTATCTTCACCTAATTGAATCAGGTGCTTAAACAAAGCAATGAGAAGCTTTGTGTGATAGTTCACACCATAAATTCTCGAATAGATCAAAATGCAAAAAAGTGACAGAATCGACGAAGTTAGAGCCTTAGAGGTATCAGGTGAGACAGACCTGTTCTTACAGTGAAATTCATAGTTGAGGAGTAGTCACTGGTAGAAAAGCTCGTGTCGCTCCTCTCATCTCTGGATCTTTCATTTCTATCAGAAGTTGATGGCCTTACAGACCGCAACTTACCATTCGATATAACATAAACCGTACAGGTGCTTGGCACACATTCTGATATTCTTGACGACAAGTTTCTTCCATTAGGTTTTCTGCCAGAAAAGCAACTCAAAATCCTTCGAAATGCAATTCAAAAACAAATAAAATTGATAAAGTGATTGATCGAAGATTTTAAAATGGAAGAAAGAAAAACCGCTTACCGTGAGAAAATGGAAGTGGAAGAAGCCTCAATGACAAGCCTGCTGATGGAGCTGTTTAACACCTCGTCTGCTATGGCATTAGGCGCATCATCTGACTCGATCAGTATAACATCTACCGGAACCTATCAGGATCATGAAGAATAAGCTTTTACAATTTTTTTCTCAATATATGCGGTTCAATGAGATAAAGTTACAAGAGAGTTCCGAATAGCAACCTTTTTTTGATGGAACATTTTCTTGTAAGGAGAAAGCTTTTCGGCGGCACGCCATTCTATTTCTTTTCTGTACGCAGCGGCTACATCCTCGCGCACTCGAGAAATAGGTATTAAATTTCCCACTGTATAAACAATATAAGTGAAAACCAAATGGAGAGAACATTCAGAGCAAGAGACGGAAAAGAGGGTACGATTTACTTGGAGTAGGAACTGCTGTAGTCTTTGGGCGAACATGTAACAGCTTGAAGATGATGTCATTTTCCGAGGAGAAATTATCCAGCATCCACTTGATAAGGTGCTTGCCGCTCCTGTCACCAATCAAAGCTGCTGCAGCAACTACCGCCAGTGAAGATGGCAACATGAGGCCGTCATCCGCTACAACGCTTTTACTTTCCTCCATAACTATCAAGCTTCCCACCAGAGTTCAACACAACTTCACATGATATGATAAAATAGACATAGAAAATGTCAACACAGATGGATTCGAGGCCAAAACATGCTGAAGTTGAACAAAGCAGCCAGCCACATGACCAAAATAGAGTACCTCCAAGGTCTGATTCTAAGTCAAACCATGCTCTCAAGACAAAAACTCACAGCCAGGCAGCCACACATAATTCCACACACAGACTTCCAAAATCTGAGGGTGAGACTTCAACCAAAGAGGTCAACCAATACTCTAAGAACATACGAAACAGGAGATCATGGCTCCCCAATTTCTCATAAAAAGCTGGTGAACCTCCCCAGACCCGAAATCACAGCAACACCTGAGAGATAACATATTAATGCCCTCTCAGGCATTTCAACAAACACCTTGCGGGCGGTGGATACCTTCACAGGTAAACGATGCATAGAATTAAAGAAAAGCAACTTTCTGGCTACTATTCCACAAGACTCAATCTTTTCACTCAACCAATACGAGATCAAACGACCCCACCTCTCATTTTCTTCATTAAAGGGTTTGTTTAGCATTTTCCTAGAGCCCCGTCGCATGGGATTACGTCAACACACGGTTGACCTTCGATGCTGTGTTGTTGATTGCATGCTTGTGCGGAGTGAAAACGACCATGATGAGACTTCGAAGATGAGTGAGTCAAGGTTCGTGGTGTTGAATGGGTATTGGTTTGATTTGAATTTTGAGGTTTATGTAGCATTAAATTTGATTTATTGATTTTGAATATATAATGGAATGTAAACTTAATAATATATATTATAAAAAAATTAGAAAAAAAAAATAGTGCCACTATTTTTCAGAGGCATTTGTTTTGTATGAATGAAATTTTTAAGAAATGTGATCTTTTCACTTCGTTCTTTATCATTTACAAAATTTCTATTTGATTTTTTTATACTAATTTTTTTCACAGTTTAGATCGCGAAAATTATAGACATTTTTGCTGTTCACAACTGCGAAAAACTCATTTTGATTTTCGCATATCGGAATCGCAAAAATCAAAATCCTAAAAAAATCATACCATCTTCATAATTCTGGTCGGATTTTCGTAGTTCCAAAGTACGAAAATCCCTATAATTTTCACACTTCGGAACAATGAATAGCTTTTTGTGATTTTCACATTTCAAAACTACGAAAAAACTAATATAGAAAAAAATCAAATGGAAATTTATAAATGATAGAGAATGTAGCGAATAGACTACATTTGATAACATTTCATCCCAGAAAATTAAATGACAAAAGATTAATATTCCAAACAGCCCATTCATTTACATATAAGTTAAAAACTATTTTGTATAATCTTAATTTACATATCGTTTAATCACCAATTCACATGTGTATAAAATAAAGTAAATCGAATTTCTCAAATCAAAATTATTTTATTTTATTCTAATCGTATTTTGCATCAAAACCACTCTATTTAGATCACAGTAAATTTAATTAGATTAAGATTTAAGTCCAAGGATAAATAAGTCACGCTGAATTGACACTAGTTTCTGTGGACCATGAGTACTGTGCAAACGCGAACGTGACATATCTACCGACTTACTGTGTTTCTATTTAAATTGTCCTAAATTCAATCCGATTTTGTACGAAAAAAAAATCACACAATAATCTACCAAACTTATTCCCGCTCCCCCTCCATCACTTCCATGCGCGAAACTTTCCACTCATTTCCCAAACCTCCCGTTTTCGAATTCAGCCACTCACGTTCCGCCACGTGGACTACAATCGCGTCGTGATCGACACGCGCTTGAGGCGCTTCCGGCACACCCAACTGAAATCTTACAGAAATGATGACTCTGGTGCAGAGAACCCTAACCGCATGAACAACAACGCGCGAAGATCGGAAGATCGGATCTTCTCTCTCTACAAAATCCCAGCGTCGTCGTCGTCAGTCGTGATAACACACCACAGCGCCATCTTCTTCCAGTGAGAGAACGAGCTCGAGGTTTGTACTTCTGAAATAATAATGGAGCCGCAGCGGGAGACGGACGAAGATGCCGTGAAGGTGAAGCTCAGCAGCCGACATCGTCTGACCGCCGAATCATTATCCGACGACGAAGGTTTGCCCCTGGAAAACAAGCATGTCTCATCTCCATGTTGAATCATTTGATTTTGCGTATGCTTGATCGATATCTGTTGCTGCTTCTGCTGATAGTTTCTCGTTCTTCTTCTTCTTCTTCTTCGTCGTTGTGTGCTGATTGGTTTGATCACAGAGACGGAGATTGGTCACGTCATAGTCGGAGCGTACTACGAGATCGACCACGCCAAGCTGCCTCCGACCTCTCCGGTGCAACTCCAGTTCGTCAAAGTCGTCATGGTATATATGCTGATCGCTGTCTCTCTCGAGTGCTCGAGTCGTGTGTGTAGCAATCAGCGGTTTGAGCTTCTGGGCGGGATCGGTGGAGTTTATGGAGTCTGTGTGTTTAGGTTTAGGTTTTGATATATGTGCGTTTGGGTTTATGCAGGTGAGTGGGAATAACGACCGCGGGGTTGCGGTGAGGTATCCGAGCACGTACTCGTTGAAATCTCACTTCGAAGGTGCAAGCGGCGGTAACGGATTGTTGCGGAGCTCCGGTTCGACGACGGCGACGGTGATGATGAAGAAGGTGGCCCGAATGAATCCGGCGCTGGATGAGAAGTACTTGATGGGGAGGAGAGTCGCCGCCGTTGCGCTGTTCCGGAGAATCAAGCCGGATGACTTCGTTGAGCGTCGCGGATCGCTGAGTTTCTGGGCGGCGGGGCCGTCGGGGAGTGAGGCGCGTCGATCGTCGGCGGGGTCCACTGCGTTGGTGGCTCGCAGCGGTGGGTCTGAGTTGCGGGTTTATCAGAGGTCGGCGCGGAGTTCGAAGATTGGGGGTTGTTTGTCTGCGCTCCAATCTGGGAAGGTGATTCACTGGGGGAAGCGACACAAGGTGAGGTATGTTTCTAATGAAGATTACGGCTCCGCTGGCGATGATCCATCCAACCCGAGAGTCATAACTCCGCCCAATGAAGATAAGTCTGTTGTTGTTATTGAGCAGTTGATTAATGGGAAGGAGCAGAGTGGAGATGAGAGTAGTGGGGAAGAGAGGAATGAAGGGGAAGAGGAGGCAGTGAAGGAAGAACATGAGGATGAGGATGAAGATGAGGGATCTGGGAGTGAGGAAGTGAACCCTGGACCACCACTGAGGAGAAATCGAAAGAGGAAATGCAAGGTGGTGTCTCAGAATCAGCTGATTAGGCAGCCGAAGAAGCAGAAAATGGAGCTCATTGTGAGGAGGAAGATGGGTTTGGCTCGTGGTAATAAATCCAGAGGACACAAATATTCCATTCATAGATGGTCTGCTGATAGGTAATAGATTTGGTCATTCAATTTGCACATCTTGTTTCGAATTGATTGCATGTGTAAACCCAGAACTGATGATGATGTTTGAGTTCATTTAATGCTGTTAATGAAGGTACAAGTTAGCTGAGACGAACATGCTGAAGATCATGAAGGAGAAAGGAGCTGTTTTTGAGAATCCTATGATGAGGCAGAAGCTGAGGGATGAAGCAAGGAAGGTGATTGGAGACACTGGTTTGCTGGATCACTTGTTAAAGCATATGTCAGGGAAGGTGGCTCCTGGAGGAGCAGAGAGGTTTCGGAGGCGGCATAATGCAGAGGGAGCAATGGAGTACTGGCTTGAGAGTGCTGATCTGGTTGAAATAAGGAAAATGGCTGGTGTTTCTGATCCATTTTGGATGCCTCCACCTGGGTGGAAGCTTGGTGATAATCCATCTCAGCATCCATCGTGTGCTATGGAAATCAAACAGCTCCGGGAAGAAGTGGATAAGCTGAAGAAGTATATTGTTCTGCTTCCTCATGTTTTGTTTGATCTTTGTCATAATAACTGGGTTTGTTGTCTGACCAGATTTTCAAACTAAAACCTTTACTTTTTATTTATTTGGTGGTTCTTTCATGTTCAAACAGGAAGTTAAATGAGCTTCTGCAGACAAAGGGGCAACCAACAGAAGATACTGTGGCAACTACCCCGTTGTCATGTGTTTCTGAGGAAAACTTGATAACTGACATAGGAGTTCATC
Organism: Kalanchoe fedtschenkoi; assembly: GCA_002312845.1. Classification (NCBI taxonomy): domain Eukaryota; kingdom Viridiplantae; phylum Streptophyta; class Magnoliopsida; order Saxifragales; family Crassulaceae; genus Kalanchoe; species Kalanchoe fedtschenkoi. The sequence continues at coordinate 5,432,922 of NQLW01000008.1, forward strand.
CATTGAAGGTTATATGCTTAGCCTGTACCGTTGAACTCTCTTTTCTATCCGATTTTTGTCATACACGGTGTTCTTTGTTGTTTGTGGACTCTGCCTTCACTATATGGAATGCTATGTTTGCATGTAAGAATATGATGAAGCTACAAATTTTTAAATGCGTTACAAATTTGTGATTGATTGACTTGCTCTGTTTTTTTATACCACTGATCTAAATGAGAAGTGTCCCTTTCAATTATCTGTAAGTACAGTTAGGAGGTCAATAATAAAATGAGGTTTACATGTAACCTCTGTTTATTTTATGTCATTGAAGTTCCAACACGTGTTCCATGATTCCATCCCTGTTCGGTAAAATGGACTCATTGATCATAGCCTGAAGAGTTCATAAAAGGAATTTCATGTTTGGATAGATGAACTCTGGTCTGCTCCTGTTCAGGAAAAGTCTGCTTTGTCCTAGGTTAATGGAAAATGGAGTAAAAATGTGAATCTGCTTATGTTTCTGACTGCACGAGCTTTAAGTATCACTGTTGATTACGAATACTTGGAGTGACCGACCAAGCCCGATCCACATTGTCCTTCTGATTTTGATTGGTGTTTCTGTTTGGATAGGAGGAGTTGGTAAAGAGGAGATTCAGACTTGAGAAACAAATGCTCAAGCTTTCACACTATCTTACAGAGATGGAGGTATGAGAACACCCAACTTTGCTTCTTCATCAGTGAGACGATGCTGGTTACTGAATTAACTTCAATATTTTCTACTCTAAGTTCGTATCAAAGGACCACTCCTGTTCAACAGTAAAATGCTTTTGGGTTTGGCAGGAAGAGGTAGACAGGTTGTCGAAGGTGGAGAAACTTACGAAGGCTGGGTCAGATGGGGCAGCTGGAGCAGGATGTCCAACTTTGGGTACTGAAAAGATGGATGCAGAAGCTGAAGTAATGGCTAAGACTGGGATAGAAACTGAAGTTGGAGGGCAGACAAAGGAAAACACAGGCTCTGAAGAAGCAGCCCTATCAAAAGCAAAAGAAAAAGCAGCCATGATTGAGAGGCTGAAAAGTGGGTTCAGGATCTGCAAACCGGAAGGAAGCTTTAAATGGCCAAACATGGCTGCTGCGGCCTCCCCTATTCCTGACAGCAGCATATCCTCTTCATCACCAACACCTCCTGACTTCATCTTGGCTGCACAAACCCCGCCTTCAGTCTCCTCAGCCACTACCAAGCCTCCCTCACTGCCCCTTACTCAGCCAGTCAAGCCATTGGCCACCCGCCATGCCGCTGCATTCCTCGTATCAGCCACCCCCGCCCTGCACAACCAAGCCACTAGGATTCCAACCAAATTTCCGGCCCTGATTGATCTCAATTACACACCAGCTGCTAACCCGGTTGACTGCATCGGATTTTATGGGGCCTGTACCTCCTCCTACTATACTCACTGGCTCAGCCAGAGAGACCACCAGAGTCTAGCCATGATCTCTGGAGGTTCTGCCTCTCACTCCTCCCACCACGTCAGTCCTAACCAAAACCTTACTCCTTTCCTACTTCATTGTTGGTCCACCAAAATGAATTAACTCATGGTCATGATGTGCAGGTGCAGGTCAACAAAAAACCTAAGACAATGGCGAGGATGAGCCCCAGGTTGGAAGCTGAGGCAAATCGACTCGTGGCCTTCGCTGATCAGGAACAATACAAGAGACCATCCTCTGCAAACACAAGCCCTACCAGCTTGGCAGCAGCAGTGATGAACACATGGGTGCCAGTACCTGCCCCAGGCCACTGGCAGCACAAATCCAACCAGTGATGGAAGCTCAAAGTCGCAGGTTTGTTTCAAACAAGTATAACTAGCGCACAATCAAATCAGCCAGGCTAACCAAAGCATGGTTCGAGTAGTATATATTATGAAGAAGGATATATAGGTATAATCATGACGCTGTTGCCTTTGGCTCTCCTCCTCCTCCTCCTCCTCCATGTGAGCACAGGGATCAGTGATCTCAGCTGCTAGAGTCAAAAGGTGGCTTTAAACAGGCATCAAAGAGAAGTTTATGGTCATTTGGTCATCATCTCAGTGTCACTGGTTTTCCAATATGTTATGCTAGTTGCTTAAGCCATGTTTAAAATGCCATCAGTTGACTATGCGTCCGACCATGAGTCTCATTCATGTTATTGTTATACTATGCTGCAACATGATACTCCAATGCCGCTCCTAGTTTAGTAACCTCGCAAGAGTGGCGGCCACGGGGCAGCTACAAACTGATACTCTAGAGCTTTGAAGAGTACCCAATTGATCCGTTGATGGCAATATCTTTGAAGTTGATGGTGTCAGCCAGGGCTGAAACCAGCTTCTTCAAGTCAGCTACAGTGTGCGCTGCACTCAGAGTTACTCGCAACCTGAATAATAAGAATCCAACACTCAGAACTTAAATCATACATGATCTACAAGCAGAGCACTTTCCGGCAGCTATAACACGAAGACAACAAATGAGTTGTGGCTACCTGCAGGAGTTAGGAGGCACGGTAGGAGGCCTGATTGCGGTCACATGGAATCCAGATATCAACAAGTGCCTATTAAAAGGGATCGCAATACAAATGGTAAAAAATCAGTGGCAATTGCTAATTAATTTGTTCATACTTTCGATTCGTGTATAAGCTATGTTGCAAAGAAAGAACGAGAGAGCGCTTCACCGGCTTGCTTGCAGGGCTTTTTCTTCGCTCCCGACGATCAGAGAAATGATAGGACTCGTGACAGAAATTCCGGTGAGGGTCTGAAAATCCTGCACCCGCTTCCAAATCGCCTTTCTTCGCCACGTCTCTCTTTTCGCCACATTGACAGCCGCTGGTATGAGGAAACACTAAAGTCATTCCAGTAGATGAAATTGCAAAAATATAGAAATTGCAAGAGTTGTAAGGGTAGATTTTCCTTATTCACAATATAAAAGTAGTTTTGTAACACGGAGAAGATTACCGTGGGCAGCAGCAGCCATGGGAATCGTCGTCGCCGTTGAAAATATGAAAGCACGACCCCTTGACTGGATAAGCTGCTTCCACCTTTTGCTGTTTGACAAACATAAAAGTTTCTTATTCAGTTATCCCTCATTTTTTATCGGCATATCAAAAAGGACACTTTTTGATTTTGGTCTACAGAGAAGAAATTTCGAACACTAAGCAACAGAAAAGATCAGAAGCCTTTACCTGCAAGTGATGAACCCCCCATGACAACCAGCTGCTTTACTCAAAGTGCCAACACAAATGTCGACATCTGATTCACAGTTGAACTGTTCGGCCACTCCGCCTCCATTTTTGCCGCAGACAAATGTCCCATGAGCCTAAGAAAAGGAATCCACAGTAAACCAGTTGCTGAAGTTAGAGTTAGAGTTACACTTAAACCAAAAACTCAAATGATGCTATGAAAAAATGTGCCCATTCATTCAATGTTACGGACGAATCGGGTAATACCATCAAACAATGTCATAAACTGACAAAAATAAGTCGCCGAAAAAGCAAATTGTCCATGAATGAGATAAACTTTCAGCAATTTTCGTCGGGAAGGAGACACATCTTGATAAGAGGGGAGAAATGGATAAGCGAAACTCGGATACGTTGTTCCACTACTTTCCGTTCTTTCGACTTTAAAGAGTTCCAAAACTCAAATATTGATGGCCACATATAACTGGGAAAAAAAAACTCACATCGTCAATCACTAGCAAAAATCCATGCATTCTTCGAAGCTTGATTAGCTCAGTCATCGGCGCAAAGTCTCCATCCATACTAAACAGGCTGCAAAGAGCACCAGCATTAACAACAGTCTACATTGCTAGAGGGCTGTGTGAACCATGAGAGGGCATTTCACATAGTGATCATACATGTCGTGACTAACCTGTCAGAGACGACCACTTTCTTCTTCAGTTTGCAACTCAATCTGCAAATAGTAGATATTTTCCATGGCATGACTATTGTACAAAATGGCTAGCATTACAGGTCATGAAAGTCGAGAGGAATACCTACAACAATTTGTTCAGGTGGGTCATGTCACAATGTCTGTAAATAAACACTTGTACACCGCGACGCTGATCAGCTAAACGAATACCATCGATTATCGATGCATGATTGAGCGCATCAGAAAATATAGCAACCTTCTCATCCTTTGAAGGCTTCAAGTCAGTAGCTGAAAGAGATGCTAAATTCCCGAAGGTGACCATAACCGCCATATTTGCCGAAAACCCGGTAGGACAAAGCAGGCAATCCTTCACCATAGAATTAAAGATGAGATTTTTACGTAACAGAAGAGAATTTTCCTAAAATTTGATCAGCAAATGCAAGACAATCAATTCCTGCGCTTAACCTCAGTTGTGGCAAATCCACTCGCCTCGTACCTCTTTCTTCTTTAAGTCAGCGAGAGAGGATTCAAGTTGCCTGTGGTAATTGGTGTATCCGCATATTAGAGCAGATCCCCTCGGGCCCATCCCGTGCTCTAGTGCCGCCTGAAGCACAAAGCGGTTAAAATGAACTACACAGCGGAAGTATAAAAAACTAGACGAAAATTGGGAAAATTACGGCAATGATCACCAGACACCTTCGCAGCAGCCTTCCCGATGGTGGGATGTGAACTCAATCCTAGATAATCGTTACTAGAGAAAAGAAGCAGCTTGTGCGATTGTTGAGGACTCGCGACAAGATTGTCATCAGTAGGTCTGCTACTTCTTTCCACAGCCTCATCACCTACAAGATCGTGATACTAAAACAAATAGTACAAGACCGATTGGAGTAATTCATTCACGAAACTTTACTGGCCATTTACGAACACCGGTGTCCGATGAAATGGCACTTATTCTAGACACAATTCAATTCTTCCAATGTGAGAATTTCCACATAACTCAATACCAGATTTCATAGTTCTTGAAGCACCATGAGATGAGACTTCTTCCACTCACAAATCCATCACATAATCAGTTATTCTCAACACAATACAATCTTAAATGAGCCACTGATTACCACAACTACCAGAATCACACTAATCAAGTGTTAACTAAAGTTTCCAACTTTAACCAAACCAGACACTTACAAGTCCTAAAAAAACAAGACCCAGAAACAAATTAATCCTAAATGACACAAGACAGTAGAGAAGCACGAGTAGTACCAGAACAAGGAATGTGAAGGACCCACTAAAGAACCACTGCTCACCACAAACATCAAAATCACACTAATCAATTTTCCAACTTTGAGCAAACCAAACCCTAACAAGACCTAAAAAGCAAGACCCAGAAATGATGAATTTAACCCAAATGACACAAAACGGTAGAGAAGCATTACCAGAACTGGGAATGTCAAGGACCCAATTTCTAAACGTGGCGTCGGAGATCTCCACCTCGACCGACGCTCTGTCCCACTGCCTCAACCCGTCAAACACCTCCATCTCCTCGTCCGTCAACTGGCCCGACTCCGCATTGGCGAACTGAACCGGGCGGAGAGATCGAGTGAGCTTCAGCGCGTCCAGTCTTGAGAGGGCTTCCTCGACCCAGTAATCCCACATCCAAATTTCATCCATTTTTAGCGATGGATTGGAAAGGAGAGATTTCGTGCAGGTGGGAAATGGAGTGAATGTGACTATGTGAGTGAAGGTGGCCAGCGATATAGAGAAGAAAAATGTGGAGAGATATATGAGAGTGATGGGAGTCTGCAACTGTGACGTCACGTGCAGGACTGCCGCAACGGGTAGCCACCATTTGAGGAAACCAAGCGTATGGATCTTTCTGGGCCGGGCTTTCCACAACTCAGGCCCAAATACCGAGTTTTTTTTTCTTAGTAAAATTTTAATATTATTTTTTTCTGTTTTTTACTTTATATTTGAAAAATACACTAAAATGTCACTTTTTTCGAATTCACAGTTATAAATTAAATACCCCTCTAATTGAAAAAGATATAATTCGTGTAGATAATTAAAATTTTAAATGGGTTATATTTCTCTAATATACAAGAGTGTAAGTTTACATATATAAATATTTTTAAAACTTTTTTCTATGTAATATTCATCACCAGCATAGATAAAACAAAATTCTATCATATCTAAAAAATATTCATAATGAATTTCAAAATGAATAACTGAACATGATCCTACGAAAGATTTAAAAATTATAAAATTATTCTTTCTAATTATTATTATTATTATTATTAATAAAACTTAGGTATTATTGGGTAAGGCTTCGATTCCGTGACCAGAATCTGATCGAAAATGCTCCGAAGAGCTACAAAGAAGGGAATTAATACTTTGTAAGAGATTTACATCATGCTCAGAGCTAGGAGGTCTGCAAGGGGAAGATCCGATTTTCTCATAAATTTTGAAGGAGGGAGATTGTTGGAAGTTTTGCAGGCATCGACTAGAATTATTGTTGCATAATTGGCTGGACGGGAAATGATTTTCAAATCGACACTGGATACCGCTGCAATCCAGTGTTTGCATGTGTTTGTGCGGACGTCAAGGTCACATTGAATAGAAAAGGAAGACTCGTTTGTATCTCATGCTAATTTAGAGGCAAGGATCTTTCAGCTGGACATTTGAATTGAAGAAACAGACTTCCGCCTATTTGAAGATGCCGGTTCGAATGATGATAGTTGCGATATTGTCTTGGAAGGCAATATTGATGGTTGCTCCGACATTGGATGGAAGCCAGTTTGGGGTTATGTGATACCATCGCTTGGGAATGACAGGAGAAATATGGAGAGAAGAAGAAAGAATATGTTTGTCTTGATCAGGTGCTTCAACTTGAGGCTTGAAAGAAAATAACCGAACATTGCTAGTTTGTAATTTTTTCTAACTATCATTTATTAGTATAAGAAGTATGTAAATTGTGATTTTATAAAAATACGAAATGCAAACTTTATTATATTTTTTTCAGAATACACATGAACTTAAAATGGGAAGAGTTTAATTTTAGTCTCTCACGCGCAGCACAGCTGCTTACAGTATGAAGCATCCTTTCAGCTAATCTTTTTCCCAAGTGGTGATTTCATTTGTTCATTCAGCCTACCTGGATCGCTGTCTGAAAAGGACGTGGAAGAGGTTTATTAGGCAGTGGAAGAAAGACTAATAAGACTCACTTGCGGGTTTCAAAAAATGGGGAGAATTCTGACTCTTGAGCATGCCGAGTATTCGGCAATATATAAGCAACTGCCTACCAACTGGGCGTCTCAAAGGGATGAGACCTGTTAAAAAAAATTTGATCTCAAAATGTGACCTTGTGCGAATTATCCATTTGCACACCCTGTTAGACTTCTTGCTACCAAACAGATCCTGATCCAAACCAGAATGGATCTGAATTCAGAAATTTCGCAGACCGAAAACAGGGCCGGAGCTTAAGCTCAATCAATCCATATGAGAACTTGGGAAAATTTTTGGGCAGATGCTCGATAGTATAATTGTGATTACAATACCAACATGGTGTTAGTTTGGTGGCCAGATGTTGTCTAACAACCTCCGACTCACAAATTCAAGAATTGATGCAACATAGCATGAGCAATGATGTTAAAAAAAACTGTAATTTACTATCTGTGATCGGCTGTAATTCATAACATATTCAATGGCAAACTACCATGTAGGTTTTGCATAGAGCACATATTTATAACACTCACTCATAGACGCAATTGCTAACCTTAAGCTTCTTACCAAGCTTATCACCTCTTAAAGTCACCGGGCACCTGACTTGATCGTAGAACTTGGACCGCACTAGCCTTCCCAACACGTCCGCCCTAGACCTCACCGCCAGAGTCAAGTTCATCGGCAGCACAAACTTCCGCTTATCCCTCACATCATTGATAGCCGTCACAGCGCCATACACCGGGACCTGGTGCCCATTGACCTCCGTCTCCACCTTCCGCTCCCTCTTCCTCTCCTCATAGAACTCCTCCATCTACATTGTCCCAAAACATACAAAATCAGCATTTGCATAAAGCCATACTGCTTCATATAACATCTCGGATAACAGGCAAGCACTGGACTAAGACCAATAACTCTAAGAACCGATATGCAGCAGAATTTGACAGGCACCATGCCCGACTTAAGCTCATCCATATACTAATAAAGGGCAGATGCGGATTGGCGCGGAGAGAGCGAGTGGAGCGAGGGTGAATTATAGTAAATGGGTGCCAGGATTAAGTCGATTTAGGGTTATTATATGTACTATATAACTGTAACTTAATTGGTGATTCTCTCCATAGCAGCTCATCGCTGAATCTCGTGTTCTTGAATTCATTTACTGTTTTTGGCTCGTTTTTAGCCTGATATGCTCCATAGTTTATCATCTTGAGCATGCAGTGTAATGCAGCAATGACCACACTACTTGCTGATTTCTAACCTTATACTTCAGTACTAAAAAACAACTGATTATTTTCCTGAAAAGTCTCCAACTCCTCAAGCACTAAAGATGTCAACTTTCCCAGTCTCCAGCCACACCAGTTTTTAAGTTATTTTCAAAGGTAAGATTCAAAGCTTTACAGTGAATAGCTTCAAAAGCTCATCACATCATGCAGCTATCACAAATTCAGAGCTTTTCAGATACTTAGCATCAAATATGCACATGAGAAAAATTCAGCAAAAAACATGAAAAAATACAGCAGGAATATGTATGAAAATTATGAAGAAAATAACTGCCGGTTTGAAGCTGGGTGTGACTTACCTGGCCAGAGGCGACTTTGAGCTGGTAGCAGTAGAGCTCCCAGGGCGTGGAGGACACGTGTACACCGAAGAACGTCCCTCTGTTGGTGTAGGAAATCGCCACCGTCGAATTCAGCGACAGCATTTCAGTGGCCACCCCGGTGTCGTCCATGCCTGCCTGCACATCGAAGCTCCGAAACACAACATTCTGCAGAAAATTCAAAATCGAGAAAATCAAATCAACGACGGGATTCGATCGAGCTCGTAGAAATTCGATTGAAGTTGAGGATGAGATCGGTGACCTGGACGGTGACGAGCGGGCGGTGCGACTTGCTCACTCCCCAGAGAATCAACGAGAAGATCGAAAGCATGATCGCGAAGCCCAGCACGAGCCAGCACGCCAATCTCAGCTTCCGATTCGGATCGCGCTCGTCGATGAAATCGCCTCCGTCGTCGTCCTCCGGCACGCGCCGCATCCGCTTCCACGCGGCGGCTATCTTATCGGCCCCCGGCCCGGCGTACGGGTGCTTCAGCGACACGGAGGAGAAGCGGGACGTGGAGCTCTCGCGCGAGTGGTGAATCGGCGACGGGCGGTAGGGGTACGGCTGCAGGTGGTGGCTGATGTGGTTCGGCGGGACAGGCGACTGGACGGGGCTGGAGTTGAGGGAGAGCTTCTCCATTTCCTGAGGGGAGGGGCTCTCGACGTAGTACAACGCCCGCCGTGGCGGCGACGCGATGTCGGTGCTGGTGGCGTCCGAGTCGGTCTTGGCATGCATGGAAGGCCTCATCGCTGCCGATTGACGCCGCTCACGACGGCGACGCGGCGGTGATTTTTTCGGGTTTTTCCGAGGTTTGATTTCGCAGAGATTTTACAGAAAACAGAGAGAGAAAGAGAAGGGCGTTTGGCTCTGTTTTTGAAAGAAGCGAACGCTGCTTATGCTAACAAGCGCTTCAATCGTGCGGTGATGGATGAAGATGGTGAGATTGGACGGTCAGAATTTCATGATGTTTAAAAGGAGGTTTTTTTTATGGGAAGATCAATTACGAAAGCTATCTACATGAGCGTGGAATTAGTGATGATATGTTTCACCTATCCATTTTTATGTAGTAAGAAATAATATATTTATCTACCAATAGATGTCCTTTTATTTTGAAAATCGTTTTAAATAAATATATACAATAAGCTTTTAGCCAATTGACAATTGACATGTGCATACGTAAGTAAAAATAAAGTTTAAAAAATTAATAATTTTTACTGGTGTTATTTGATGATTGAGTATTTGATAAATAACTATTTTCACTACATATTGTTTTGCTATTTGAGATATGAGTCTAATAATATTATTTATTTAAGCAATTTAGTGTCTTGATAAATTATTTTAAATACCAACAGGGTTTGAACCCAAGTTCAAACCTTATTGGTATCGCATTTACGCTTAGATACGCTGGAGGTACGCGTGAGTTGGCCCGCAGTGAGTATGAGAGTACACAATCAAGGCGGAGGGAGTGTGCGGCCCCTGGCCACAAAGGGAGTAGTGGGAACCACTATCGATCTTCTTTACAAAAAAAAATTATTTTAAATAAAAAATGAACAATTTTTTTAAAAAAGAAATAATATATTTTTTGCTTTGTTTGTGGTAACTTTGTTTTTATTATTATTTTTTTTTTTTTTTGTAAAATCGATTGTACATTGAATATAGGATAAGGATCGAAAAATCATTGATATTAAAGGTAATAAATTAATTTTTTTTGAGATTTGAAACAAATTTTGATTCATCATTTATGATATAGATATAATGTTAGTTTTGAAATTTTAATTTAATAATATTATTTTGAATCTGACATTAAAATGCGTGTGACTGAAAATTTTATATTTCATGAATATGGTTTTCTTACTTCTAATATCTCTTTAAAAATGAAAATAGGGAAATATTAAAATTATAAAATTACAAATTCCCCTCATAAAATTATAATGATCTACTAAAACTTCTAATTCAATGCCCGATCAAAGACAGAATCACTCAAAAGTCAAAACTTCTGAATTTCTAATTAAATCAGCGGTTTGAACAGATTCAACCACTTATTTTTATTTAATTAAGTTGTATTTATATTTTATAATACTATATAATTAATTTTATAACTTATTTTACAAGTAATGGTGCATAGTTTAGTGATGGAGACTTCAAGGAATTGCGTGAGTTTGAGTCCTGTATAATGTATTAATTTGGTTCTGCTCTCGATTTAACTTTTTGAACAAATTGATCCGGTCTGATTTTAAAACTGTGATGTGCAGTCTGATTATTTTAATTTGTAATAATTGTTAAATTGATTAATTTGTTTTTCATGCTCTCATTGTGTTTGGTGGGAAAATTTGGTGAAAGAAAATTTTGATGGAATGTGTTTTCCCTCATGAAATTCATCATATTTTCTCTTTATTTGATAAGAAGTAAAAAATGATGAGAAAATGTAAAACGTTCTTCATTTTTTTAAAATTTTTTTTCCTATTTTCCATCTAATTTTCCGACAAACTTTTTATAATTTTTTCATAAATTTTCTTTCTCATTTTTCAACAATTTTTTCCAAAACCAAACGCAGCCTAATTGTTGAAAAAAAAAAGTGGAATATAGATTTTTGACAGCCTTGAGGCATCTCTAGAAGCATTGTCATGGACAGCAAATGTGAGAATCTTAGCTACAAATCTCATAACAAGCATCAGAATAGAACCTGAGGGTGTAGTAAACAAGCGAACCATTCTGCATTGAAACCGAATCGACTGACAAAATCAGCTTCATACAGATTCGGTGAAATGACTCGTGAGTCCCATTGATAATTGTAATATAATACATAACAGTTAGCAAAATTAAATTGAACTAAAATGTTACAATTTAATGGTGATGGCATGTATTTTATTTTCAGATTTTTCCTTGAGAATTCGGAAAATGTGACAAGTGGTATATCACCGGGCACCAAATGACCGAAACTCTCCGGTCACAAATCTTGAAATTGGCCCTGGTCCATTCGCATCAGGTGCCTCATTGTCTACAGATTCATACATCTGCTTTATTTTGATCAGTTCCAGGCGGAGCCTCTGCGATTCGTCCTGCCAGTTAAAAGGATCACGTTAGAAGGACTAAAGCAAATGCCACAGTTTTGGTGAGACGATAAGCGTCAAGAAAGCTCATGTGACTAATAACATTACCATGGGGTCACACGCAGAGTCTGGATGTAAAGACCCCTGCGAACCAACGCCCCGGTTTGTGATATTGCTTGAGGGATTTGAAGATCCAAATGAACCAAGGCTCCAGTCTGAGGTATTAGCAGAGTGGCTAGAGGATGAGCTATCATAGAACTGCCTGTCAGGAGTGATGAATGATATGTCTAAATCGGATGCCGATAGTCCACCAAAGCTGAAATCCAAATGCCCATGATTTTGAAGAGGAGATCTGTCAAATTCAATTTCCTCAAGTTAGTAACAATTTTAAGAATCCAATTTTGGCACATAATGAGTGATGAGATGGTTGGAGGAACAAGTCTGTTAAGGCACAACTTTCACTCCTGAATTATACGCAACGTAACTGAATTGTGAATACTCATTTATACCCTCTTATAATTTTTCAAATCAATCCTCAGAACACTCAAGCGTGGAAGAGCAATTATCATAAAACTAAGAAGTTGCAACAGATATTGTTAATATAATAGCTTGTGCTGAAGTACCTGAATTCGAATTCCTTGTCTAGGTCAGGTCGTAAAAGGGCTGTTACTGAGGAGCCTGCAACCATTTCAATATTTCTTGTTATGAAAACGACAACATGTAAACCAAAAATGGAATTTGAAGGACCGAAATCCTTAACAAACTCTTGTATCTGAATGCCAACCTGGACTTCCGCTATCTGTCAACTGTCCACTCAGTCTCGGTTCAAGAATGCTTTCCTCGTGCTCTAAAACGCTGACCTCATTGTCTGACAAGGCCTGTTCAGTTGAGGAAGCACATCTTACAGAATGTAGCCTTCCGTTGGCAATAATGTAGACAGAGCAAAAGTAGGGTGTGCTCTTCGCAACTCTTGACGCTACATCAGGCCCTTTGAATTTTCTGTTTATCAAGTTAGTAAAAATTTTACATTAAAGGCTCCAAAAGTTTTGTCATTGATCACAAAGATCTAAGCAACCTCGACCAAATTCATCCAAAAGACCTGCTAATGTGGTTTCAAGCTACCACACCTGTTTAGCAGTTTGAAGTTAGAACTAACCTAATTAGCCCACTGTCAAGTATGCACACTAAGCTTACACAAAGAAGATATTAACATGCTACACTTTCTTTAATTTATGAGCAATACAGCTTTTCATCCGCCTCATCTTACGGTTTTATCATCATTATGAAAACGATTAACAGCATAAATGCAAACTTACTTAAGAATCCCATTTTGTGATCCAGCACCGACCACCAGCACATCAACCTGATTAGTCAGAACGTAATCTGCAATTGCTTTAACCATGTCATTGTCCTCTAGTATCACCAGTTCACTTTGTATCTGCACGTACCATTAACAAAAACAAAACAAAAAAACCCCTTGGTGAGTTTTGAAGGATGAGTCTTCATGTCTAGATAACTTGTGTTAAAATACGTGAAAGATGAGTGATACAGCGGATCGAAATAAATTCAACAATTGCAGAAACTTACATTCTTCTTCTTACAATATGACTCAAAGGCACGAAGATTCTCTCTCGCTCGCAACTCTAAAATCTCTTTGTATCCACCATGCACAGACTTTTGTAGATCTACAAAAAAAATACATATTCAAGAGTTGGGTCAGGTTAAATAGCCTTAGCTACTTCATATAACTGTTTGATAAAAGTACATATAATCAAGGTTTCACGTAAAATAGCCTCAACTACATTCCATTTCTTCCAAATTATCATTCTTAACAAATCTACAGGCACACAATTTTCAGCCTTTCACATCAACAAACCGAATTTATCAGAGGGAGCGCCGCGGCCACATACTGAAATATCAAGACAAACACAAGTGACATACCTTGACCACCAGCAATGCCAATCATATGCGATCGCATACCTAAACGCCCATGAAAGAGTTCATCAGATGAATCAAATTCATAACTAAAAATACCAAGGAAACTACAAAATCAAAATTCTGGAAAACATGAGGAAACTGTAGTGTTTATTCTCACCCTCGAAAGGCATAGCTTTAGGTATGACGTGAACCAAGCTAACCGACCGGCCTCCCGCCAGAAGATTCTCAGCCGCCCATTTGAACGCAGCTTGGCTGACTTTGCCCTTATCCACCGCGATCGCCACCACCGTGTCCTCCCCGACCGGCTTAGGGCTTTCCATCTCGCTTTTCAAACGAGTGAACAGATGCAGACGAAAGATGTAAACGCTGAGGAGGCGATGATGACGATAACGATGTCGATTGGATATGCGATCGTTCTCGCTTCCGGATTTGCCTTTGTGTAGACCATCTCCGACAGCTAATCATCCGATTACGTTTTCTGATAAACCATCGATCGGTTAACAGCGTTCCAGCTGGCGCATACAGCTCAGTTTTCCAGCTTGTCGCGGCTAGTTCGGGCATCGGAGCTCCGTTGAAGTTGGATAACGTCTGCAACTGCTTCACTTACTATTTATATCCATGAAGATGAAGAAGAGGACTTGATTGATAAATTACAAATCTCCCCTCCGGATTTTTATCGTAAAATAAACTTAAGGGACCGAATGCAATTTTTAGAATAATTTCTAACGGGTGAGGACTGAATTGAAAATATCACATCAATTGGCACCCAATCTGTACTAATTAGAAGGTAGAGGAAGCTATTGTAATTTTAGGAAAATCTTTGCAAAAGCCGTAGAGTAGAGGAAGAAGGAAAGTCTCTCTCTCCTCTTGCGTTGATATCCGAATCGAAATTCGCGTGTGGAGAATTTGCGTGTCGTTGCTGTTGACGGGGTTTTGCGATCGGCGATCGTTGCGCAGTCCGATCGAGGGAGATTCGAGAGATGGTGCTGTCGCAGAAGCTCCACGAGGCGTTCAAAGGCACGGTTGAGAGGATAACAGGTCCGAGAACGGTGTCGGCTTTTAAGGAAAAGGGGGTTCTTAGCGTCACCGAGTTTGTCTCAGCTGGTGACAATCTGGTTTCCAAGTGCCCCACTTGGTCCTGGTACTTAAAGTTTCTGACTTTGCGTTGAAGTTCTGATTTTTAAGTTTTTACCTTCCTGGTTCAGATGGATGGATGGCGTTGTGGTGTTTGAAGTTTTGTTGCTGTGTTGAAATTGAAACCCAGTAATTGAGGAGTTAGGATGATGATCAGTAGGTTGAATTTACCGGGTTGAAGTTGGATTAGGGCCAGGATTAAGTAACAATTTAGTGATGTATATGTTTTTCGATTTGGAATTTGGAATTTCGGTGGATTAGGGTGATGATCCAATTGATCTAGCTGTTGTGCTTATGGAATGTCGCATCTTGTTTAGGGAGGCTGGAGAACCGAGCAAGAGGAAGCCATACCTACCAGCTGACAAACAGTTCTTGATCACCAGAAACGGTATGAAGCTAGCTCTCTAGAGTATTTTACTCTCTTTGTGCTGCGTGATTTTGGCTTCACATTTTAACAAGCTCGCTTGAGCATGCGGTTAGAAGATATCATAGTCGCTACTTTTCAGATTTAGCTCTAGTCTGTAGCTGTGATTGAATGGTTTATGCATATTGCTTTCACTTGTGTAAGTTAATTTAGTGAATATTGTTTTCTAGTTCCTTGCTTGCGGAGAGCTGCATCGGTTGAGGAAGACTATGAAGCGGCTGGAGGCGAAGTGCTTCTTGACAATGAAGATGATGATGGGTGGCTGGCAACTCACGGAAACCCAAAAGGTGCTCCCTTTGAGGGAAACAGAGTGAATGAATGTTGTGGGTTTTATTTGCTTGACACGCTCTTTACACTTTGTAGATAAAAAGTCTGATGAGGATGAGAACCTACCCTCTATGGATACCCTAGAAATTAGTAGCAATAAACCCATTCAATCAATATCTTCGTATTTTGGGGGTGATGACGATGAGGATATTCCGGACATGGCAGACTATCAGGAACCTGACAACCTCATTGAGACAGATGCTGTAAGTGATCCTTTATCTGTGGATTTTGAGCTTTGGTTAATAATAACTAATAGCACCATTTAATCAATATCTTCATGCTGGTTGGTCTATGTGCATGTTATTTTGTCAATATTAGCATTTACCTTCATGCAGTTTTGCTTGTTGAGTTTTGTGCAAGTCCGACTCCATAAAATTGTTCAAGATTTAACCACACTCTATTTGTGCCTGTTAATTGCAGGCAACCCTTCAGTCTACATATCTTGTGGCTCAGGAGCCTGATGATGACAATATTCTGCGCACTCGCACTTATGATGTCAGCATCACGTAAGTACATAAAAATATATGCGGCCACATTGGTCATAGAATAGGATTGGTTTGTGGGTCTTGTTACAT
>NQLW01000008.1:5450046-5470691 GCA_002312845.1 Kalanchoe fedtschenkoi
GTAGACAGTCGTTCAGCACACTTTATCTTGTCTTGTTTGATCATCCTAATGTCTCTTTACTTCATTACTGCGTGAGCCAGATTCGGACTGTTTCCGTTTGCTACTTGGTTAGTACTCCTACAAGTGGGTTAAGAAGCATTTCAGATGAGTGTGATACCCTTTTGCGTAGATCTCATGTTATGTTGCATCTGTAGGTTTGGTGGTGAAACCTTGTCGATTTTACCACAAACTTCTATACATTCTTGTCTTGATCCACTCTTATACACGTCTTGAAAAAATTAAATTACTAGCTTCTGCATATTTCCATGCCAAGATTTTCGTGACGAGTTGGGAAATTTCGAGGGGTCACTTTGATCTTTTGCATTTGTTAATCCATCCAATGGAGTGTTGTTTGAGTGACGAGTTGGGAAATTTTGACAATCTTATAGTTAATAGTTCTGATGTGAATGGCTTTCTTTCAGGTATGATAAATACTATCAGACGCCACGTGTGTGGCTTACTGGTTACGACGAGGTACATCTAATACTTAAAGTTGATTATATCCCTTCTTATTATCGAGTGATCCTTTTCATTCTGCTCCGTTCGTTTTAGATTATACATAATATTTTCATAGGTTTTGTCTCGTAATTCATTGAGGTACTGGTTTCCGTGGATAGTTCCTCCCGTGTAGAAAAAAAAAGTTGCTCAAATAAACCATCCTAATATCTCGCCCTATCAGATTAGTTGTACTGTTTTTCAATATTTCTTCTTAGGAAATTTGTTATGAGATTGTGTTGAGCATGATGTGTGTTAGTGTAGAAAACAAAGTAAACCGATGCATTTTCTGATGTGTGTTGTTTCAGTCACGGATGCTTCTACAGCCTGAGCTTGTTCTTGAAGATGTTAGCCAAGACCATGCGCGTAAAACGGTGAGAATGTTTATTTGATTCGGATACTTCCTTTCGTTTCATATGCTCAATCACTTATTATATCCCGTATTCTTTTTGCTCAATTCGGTTGCAGTCGTAGCTATTATTCTGACTTCTCTGGGGTGAAACATTACAGGTGACAATAGAAGATCACCCCCATCTGCCAGGCAAGCATGCGTCTGTCCATCCATGTCGACACGGAGCAGTGATGAAGAAAATCATTGATGTTCTGATGTCACGTGGTGTGGAGCCGGAGGTGGACATGTAAGTACACCGTCGCTAAAAAAAAATGCCCCCACCCATTACTACGCCACACTATTCCTCGTTACAAAAACTCAGTCGAAATCGTGTCTGTAAATCATCGCAGGTACCTGTTCCTGTTCCTGAAATTCGTGGCTTCTGTGATCCCAACCATCGAGTATGATTACACGATGGATTTTGATCTTGGCAGCTCGTCCGGCAGCTGACCATCTCCATTCAAGGTAAGAACATGCTTGTCGTTTCAGACTGTTATTCAAATAATGAATCCTCCTCGTTGTTGTTGTTGCGCTTAGCGGAAAACTTGAATGCGGAAGAACTGCTAAGAAGTCGGAACCGAGCGAAAATGATCTGCCCAAGCATCATCATCATCCTGGGCTCAATTTCTTCCGCTCATACATTACCGGAGTTTCAAGACTCCACCATTGTCATTTCTCTGCATGCCTTTGTGCCATTATTTATACTTTGTACATACACATCCAAATTGATTGAACCAAATCCTTTTCACTATAAAACAGGCTATCATGAGTTTAAGCGACGTATTTACAACCTTTAGCTACCAAATTAACACATTCAGCGACGACAGAGTCCTGTGATTTACAACGCTTGTGGATTGATCTCAGCTCCTATTCGACATTGACTTTGAATCTTTCCAACAACCCCGACAGGCAAAACATGGCCATGTGAAGTAGTGGCCTTTGTCATCATCTCCATCAATGTATCACAAACTAATCTCACTTTCTTTAATCCATACATTTGTCTCCACCCCCATAAAA
Source organism: Kalanchoe fedtschenkoi (assembly GCA_002312845.1). NCBI lineage: Eukaryota > Viridiplantae > Streptophyta > Magnoliopsida > Saxifragales > Crassulaceae > Kalanchoe > Kalanchoe fedtschenkoi. The sequence goes on from NQLW01000008.1 coordinate 5,451,989, forward strand.
GTTCCTCTTCAATCTTGATCCCGATCTGCCCCATTCTTCAATATCTTACTCCCACCACTGACCACTTTACATAGCAAACCATCCCACTGATCCTCAGATCACATCCAGCAAGCCTCACTCTCTTCCGCCACCATGCCTTCCACCGCCATCCTCACCCTCCTCCTCCTCTCCCTCGTCACCGCCTCCGCCGACGATCCCAACGTAAGTACTCCTAAAAAATTTCCGCATCTCAACTGTCCCACATCAGTAGTTTACAGAGCTAGCCAAAATCAAGATTGTCTATAAAATTGATTTTTGTAAGCAACAAATTCCATTTGGCAGAATGAATGCGTCTACTCGATCTATGTCAAGACGGGCCCGTGGATCAAATCGGGTACGGATTCGAAGATCTCCCTCACTGTGTCCGACGCCACCTCCCGCTTTGTCACAGTGCCCAACCTCGAGTCATGGGGCCTGATGGGCCCCAAGTACGACTACTACGAGCGCGACAACCTCGACATCTTCGCAGGCAGGGGACCCTGCATCGGCGCTCCCATCTGCCGCCTCAACCTCACCTCCGACGGCATCGGGCCGCACCACGGCTGGTACTGCGAGTACCTCGAGATCACCTCCACCGGTCCCCACAAGCAGTGCGCCCAGACCGCGTTCTACGTCGAGCAATGGCTGGCCACCGACGCCGCGCCCTACCAGCTCACGGCCGTGCTGGACGGGTGCAAGAGGGAGGAGGCAGAGTCTGAGAAGAGGCGGTTGGTGGTCGGGAAAGCGGTTGAGAAAGGTGCGGTTGCCGAGTGAGAGGCTGTAGCGGGTCGCTGTCGTTTTTAGTGGTTCTGTTTGCGTTTTGGACCAGAAAGCAATCTGGATCGCGTCCCTTTTTCTTTTTTCTTTTGTTAGTTTAAGCTTTAAACTTTGGTATTGAGAAATAATAAAAGGGTTTTAATCCCATACTGCTAACCAGGTTTATTGCAAAACAAAACAAGATGGTTTTGTTGCAATAAAAGTATTTTAGGGTAAAAAAGTGATTTTAATTTTAATAAAATCATTTCATTACATGACAGATGATGATTGACATTGTTTTTACTAATTGTTTTTTATTTGGCAAGACGGAATTATAATCTAGAATAAAACAGGTGAAATAGATCTTGTAGTTATCTTAAACCATGTAGGCTTGTCTTCAAAATGATGTAATTTTAAAGTTTAATAATTTTATTACTTTGCTGACATAGTTATGAACAAATGACAATAGATGATGCGCCATTTAGAAAGTACATTTTTTTGGCTATGCAAAAATTTCAACTTTAATTATATGTCAACTATGACTATTCATGTACTTGATTTAGGGAATAAGGTCCCGGTGTTGTGCGGTCATTTGTTATGCAGCCTAAAACCACATCATTTTAATTATTTGATCACTTCTCAAACAAAATTTCATGTGAATACGTCGTCATCTTGATTTGAGTAGCGACCAAACAATCAAAGCATCGTTTCGAATCCTTGATCAAAAACATGTAATAAGCCTAATAATGCAATTAAACTTATCAAATACTTTCCTCTAACTTTTTATTCTTGTCAATTAATTAACAATTATTTATCAAGTTTTAATCATCAGTCAATACACATTTAATATTAAAAAATTAACTATTGTATTATCATATCCAAAAAAAATACATTTTACATGAAATTTTAAAAAACCTATCAAATAAATATCTGAGTTATATATACTAATTAAAGGACTAGGTGGAAATTAATCGGAGTTATATATACTAATTGAAATTTTTAAATATCTAAACTTTGAAAATCATGATTGTTAAAAACAAAAACTTGTCAGCTTGGAAACTCTGTAACCTGTTTCCGGCAAACCGGACAAGAGCGCTTGTCCTCCATCCACGAGTCGCCGCATCGTTTATGAAACACGTGCTCGCACTCGCCCATCACCAGGCACACATCTCCTCCCGCAAAACCATCCAAGCAAATCACGCACTCAGCTCTTTCAGCCCGATCCTCCGCCGCCGCCCCTCGATCTTCTCAGAAAAACAATGCCGAGAATTTCTCGTACTCCTCGTACGTTGTATCGAAGCAGAAATCGTCTGTGACAGCTTGCACGTACTCCTGGTAGGTGTCTATGACAAGCCGCGGCTGCTCTTGGGGCTGATGGTGGAGATGCGGGCCGGGCCGTGGTGCTGCGGCGGGGCTGATGGCTTCGATGTCAGCGGGTGCGTTGAGATGGAGAGAATGCTGGGAGGCGTCGCGTGCGCTCTGGCGTCGGATGAATAGCACAAGAGCGATAAGAAGGGAAGAGAGAGGGAGGAAGATTAGCAGGAAGTCGATCATCCCGCGAGCGTCGGGTAATTCTGGTAACCTGGGATGATGTCTGGTTTGAGTTACGGGAGCGGATGGAGTTGGAGCATCCATGATTTTTAGGATTTCGGTGTCAATCCTAATTGAATAGTATAACATGGTATTTAATATATAAATTTATTAAATAAATACTAATGTCTTTTTAAAAAAGTTTATATTTCCTCACTCCCCTTATACATGTCTCGTTTAAGATGAAGTTAAGACGGTTCAACAAATTTAATAAATAGATGATTAATATTTTTTAAAATAATTCATGTGAAAAGTAAAATGGATAGATTAATACGGATAATGAATGATTTTTTATTAATTATGATAATAAAATGATTAATATTTGACATTTTTAGATAGTTGTTAATATTAAACGCGCATTAAAAATTATTAAGTGACAAGTAAAAATGGATAAAAAAATTTCGGTTAAATGACATGTAAAAAAGAACAGAGAAAGTATGAAATTAGGATGATTTTACACAAAATATTACTCTCTTTGTCCTCTAATACATGTTGTTAAAGATTAATTTGAGTAGATTAAAGTGAAGATAATGCTAGCTATTGAACAAATTTAATAACTCTGTGGTTAATATTATTTTTAAAAAATTCATGCAAAAAGTAATATAGGTAGATGATTATTAGTGAGGAATTGAATTTTTATTGATTATGATAATTAAGTAATTAATGGTTGACGTTTTAAGATAGTTATTGCTGTTAAATATACATTAAAAATTATTCAGTGACAAGTAAAAGTGAATAAAAAATTCGGTTAAGTGACATGTAAAAGAGAACAGAGTGAGTATACGATAATTTTAGTGAGGCATGTGTTATTTATGGATTAATTAACAAATTTTAAAACTATGTCGTTTTAATTGACGGTCAATTGTTTGACGGTAGTAGATCAAATTCCTTCTGTTATTAGGCTAAACTAGGTATCAATGTTTAAGATGTGTTGGCTGTTGTAAAAGGAAAGATGACTGAAAAAAATATTTATACACTCTTAGGGATTACATTTATGTTTGGAGTTTATTCTATTGAGTTATATGATGATAGTACAAAGTTGTGCCACATGCGACTTGATCATCATTGGGAGCATGATATATATTACTAAATTTTAAAAAATGTATCTTTTATAGGATGTTAAAAGTTACAGTTCAAATTTTCTTAGTTTTGCATTATAGGGAAGCCGACTAAGAAAAAAACACAATTTAAGATATTTTTGATGATGTGCGTTCTGTCGTAGGAGGTCGGGTTGAATCTATATATTTTGTTACTTTACTAATAATTTTTATAAGAAAGTTTGCATCTATTTCTTGAAATAAAAATCTGAATTTTTTGAGAAGTTCAAGATGCCACAATAAAAATAGTATTACAGAATGGATGAATAGAAATGAATTTTGACGGAAAAAGTGATATGCTTAGATTTAATGCCGAACTTCTTAAGAATTTATAGACAGAAACAAAAAAAATGATATGTTAGGTGATCAATAGATCAAAGTTGCAGAAAAAGTATAGATAAGCTTTTAAATTTTTGGACGGATCAGTTATACATCAATGAGAAGACGCCAAGTGATACTTTGATCAACTATGTGGCGCGTTGAAAAATAAAAAATAATTGTGAATCAATGATTAAATATCACATGTCACTTTGATAAAATTTGTAAGATAATCAATGCTCATCACAAATGGATTTTCCGATGTCCTAATGCGTATGTTGTATCTATCTGATCATCTAGTGGTGAGGAGATCAAATCATGAAATTGCATTTTAAATATAAGAAGGTCTCAAGCACAACTACTAAGAGTGCAACAACCTCGTCATCTTCGCGGGCAGGGGCCCTTGCATCGGCGCCCCCATCTGCCGCCTCAACCTCACCTCGAACGGCATCAGGCCGCACCACGGCTGGTGCTGCGAGTACCTCAAGGTCACCTCCACTGGACCCCACATACAGTGCGCCCAGCCCGCTTTCTAAGTCAAGCAGTGGAAGGCCACTGCCGCCGAGCCGTACCAGTTCACGGCCGTGTTGGACGGGTGCAAGATGGAGGAGGCGGTTGGCGGTCGGGAAAGCGTGGATTTCTCCAATTATGCTTTGGAGTCATTCCCAAATGTGGAGCTGCTTTCAACCCTGAAGTCTCTATTACTTAACCATTGCTTGGCTATCAGAAGCATTCCAGACCGATTCATCAGTGGCTGTAGCAAAAGTCTGTAATATTTTTGTCTCAAAATATTTTATCTTAATTAAATAATAATAAAATAATAGTGATAGATTAAAAGATGGCTCAAGTAGAAGCCCATTCTCATAATGTAAGGCCCAAAAGAAGAAAGAATGACGTGGCATTGATTAGGGTTTGTGGATTTAGATTGTATATAAGATAAATATAAGAAGAAGAAAAGAGAACAGACGGAAAAAAACGAGAAAGGTGCTGCGGTTACAGTCTGAAAAAAAAACGTGGGGAACTAGAAGGCGAAAGAGGTGAGTCTGTGTTATTAGATCCAATTATTTTATAAGGATATGCTAGTACCGGGTTGTGAGACGATAGACTAAGATCTGATGTAAAGTGTCATAATTCTGTTGAAGTGAAGTCTGTGTTATTAGATTCAATTAGTTTATAGGAAATATGCTAGTACCGGATTGTGTGATGATAGACTAGGACCTGATGTGAGTTGTCGTAATTTTGTTGAGGTGATATAGTTGATGCTTGATTGCCACGTCCCAACCAAACAAAACACACCTCTGACAATTGATTATTTTTTAACTGTGTTGGTGCTAGCATTAACTCATGTGATGGAATAATTATATTTTATTAATAATCATTAACTGTGGTTAAAATTGAAAAGAGAGCTTAAAAAAAAAGGGTTAGTCAGGGTGTCATAATGTAGCTTGGATGGACAGCCACACGTGGACCATGATGGATTGACATCCTATTATTTTAGTATTTATTTATATAAAAAAAATTGAATTATTTGAGGTAGAAATTTTACATTTAGTTACAACCAACAAAAAAAAATTGTAACTCACTTCTATACATAACTATAGGCGGGAATCGGAGTCAAGCCATCGAGTAATTTGATTATACGCTATCAAGTTTGGCTTGAGGTGAGTAAATAATTCCTGCGTATTTTCGTTCGTATAACATTTAATATGTGATTGATAACGAAACATACTGGGTATAATACATATGCATAATATGTACCCACGTGAAAGAGGAAAATTATTATATTGAGCATTTATGCATTCATGTGTATACACGCTGCATCATGTCTGCGACGTTGTGTTTACGCGAAAAGATAGCGCGTTCTGTTATATAAATGATTTCATGATCCGGATCGGCAGTAACGACTGCCTAGCCAAAAAGGGCTTACGTCACAGTTCATGTCTGTCAGGCATTCACGCTTACATTTGACATATTGCATTTGATATGATATAAAAGAAATATATTTATCAACGAGACGATAAATAACCCCCATACGTACTCAATAAAAGTACGAACGATGAGCGAGCCGCACATTATAATTATGATATAAACTTAAAATAAAAGAAATTTCCCCATTCGGCTCGCCAAATACGTAGCGAGTTGTTTTTACTCATAGAGTGAGTCTTTTGACTCACCCCCACTATCTAAATTTTCTTTTCAGATCAATAATCGTTCAGTTAGTAACGGTCTTCGGGTAGCAGCGAGCGAGTCGGTACGGTGCCATCCAGTTTACAGTTGTTTTAGCAGCTATTTTCCTTTATTTACTTTACTTCATTATTTGTTAGAGGTAGCTCTGATGTACTTTGGTAAGATTTTGGGTTAAATTTTGAATACTTTAAATTTATTGAAATTTTATTCTATTAAGAGAGTATGTCGAACCTTTGACTTTTCTTCGTCGAGGCTTGTTTGACTAAAAGTCAAAAAGACAAGTCAAACGCCATCGCGATCCACATTTTTCGGATCGTGACAAAGTCTCCAGGAGTTGTAGATTGACCATTGCCCTAATTTCGTCTGTCTACCATCTCAACTCTTGAATCTCTTCAAACGCTACATATTCAGAGCTGTGGCAGCATCCATCAGTTGGGCAGTGGCCGTAACTATTTCACCAATTTATCCGTTTTGGAGATATTTAACTGTGAAACATTCAAATTTGTACCAAGCGGATTTCATAAGAACACCACTCTTCACACCTTTTATATTGATGATTACCTCAATCTCTGTGTTACCGAAGATGGGTTCTCTGCCAATCTTAGAAATCTCCGGATCCGGATTCATGTCTTCATAGAGACGCTGTTACATGTTTTTGTAAACTAGGAACAACCTCTAACATGATTTACACATTTATGTTCATTACAAAGGAGACAAATACGTAGAGTTACAATAGATATGAATGCCATGAATATCATGACATAAATGTATCCGTTACACTTAGAATAGTAATCAATATCTCAACAAGATGAAGCCTTTTGTTAAATGGTGCTGCCAGCACTCTAAGTAAACCTGGAAAATATTAAAAAATGTTATGTTTTAATAATTTCCTCATAATTTTCGTCCCTAACCAAATAAAAAAAAATTGTCTTGGAATTCATAGGGAATTCACTCATCCTACCATTTTCCTTTTTTCTCATTTTCCCTAAACCTAACATAACCAAAAGCTAATGGAAATTGTTTTTGTTGTTTCTGTGTAAATTCATGCTGCAATTTTTCTGACTGAAAACGTGAAATCTCCATTGATCACTGAGTGTGTGCTGGATACAAACATCTCAAGGCTAATAAACCCGATTGTTAAAATTCGAATAGTATGTGAATTCGCCGCTAAACTGCTCCGAAATGGTTGATATTCAAACCAATTCCCAACTAATATGGCATTTTCAACCATATGAGATGGTTGCTATTCAACAAGTACTTTCTTAGAGCGACTATCTGGAAGGTTGTGTTCAGAGAAGAAACTCTAATTGTTTAAGCTTTAACTAAACTGTGAATTCGAGCTATGCCTCTTATTGACACGTTATCGTTTTGTTACCAGTTTGATTTCTTAGATAGCTTTTTGTCATCAAGTGAACTGTCTGAAAGAATCTTCAATTTCTTTCATTTCAGGTCATTGTCTTCATTTGGAAAAAAAGGACTCAATTATTGGAGAGACATATGGGGCTCCATTATTGTCAAAAGCCGAGAGGAGGTGATGAAACCTTGCTGGTTGCTGCATACCCCTTTTGCTGAATTATTCAAACTGCACTGCCCCACCTTGATTTGTCCAGTCTTGACAGTATTATGAGTCACAGCTGTTAACATTATTATTGACCCTCCATTTCCTGGAAGACGCTATATGCTGTGACTTTTCACACCAAAAGAATATCATACTGTGGCTAGCAAGCTGCTGCATTCAACTGTATGTGTTCTCTGCTTTCTTCTCTTCTCTAGCCTTCAGCACTCCATTTGATTTCGCAAAAAAAGTAATCGGGGTACCAAAGGTCTTTGTGCGTAAGCTTTTAGCCTGAGAAACTAGCTAGCCGGTCATGTCTGGGGTTGAACTTGCTATTGCGACAGAAGCAGCCAAGGCACTCGTCAGTAGCCTCCTGTCACCAAAAGTGTATGACTTCTTTTCTAAATGGAAGCTTGATACCTCCTTGCTCGACAAATTGGAGATACAACTCAATAGTGTCGAGGCTTTACTAAGCGATGCCGAGGAGAAGCTGATTGAAGATAACACTAGAGTCGATAAGTGGGCGCAGAAGGCAAGGTTTGCAATATTTGATGCGGAGGACTTGTTGGACGGGATTCTAGCTGATGTGCCTGGATTTAATAAGGTACGCACTAACATTATTGATCTTGTCGAAAGCAGTAATTCCGTGAAGGATAAATTGAAGTACAAGTTAAAGGGCATTCATCCTTTTAAAAAAGCCATAGAAGAAGAGCTAAGTGAAATCATTGAAAGACTTCAATTTATAGCAGCTCAAAAGGATGATCTGGGTTTGAAAGAGAAACATGAGCTTGCAACCTATAGGAAAGGGAGGCTATCCACCAGTTTAGCTAATGTGACATCCACCATTTATGGAAGGTCTGAGGACAAGGAGACTATAATACGTTTGATAAATTCAAGAGAAGGAAATGATGATGCCCTCAGGGTTATACCTATTGTAGGTATGGGCGGTATCGGGAAAACTACATTAGCTGGTATGGTGTTTCACGAATATGAAACTGTGGATAACAACAGTTCAAATGGTGATGTATTTGAGGTGAAAGGTTGGGCTTGTGTTTCCGATGAATTCGATGCAACACGTGTTATTAAATCTCTTTTGGAGTCCATAACTAGACAAAAGTTGAAATTGAATAACAGTTTGGAATTACTTCAGCAAGAGTTGAAGATAAAGTTGCAAGGTAAAAGATTTTTGATTGTGTTGGATGATCTGTGGAGTGAAAAACGTCTTGAGTGGGATGTGTTGAAAACATCTTTTATAGTCGGGGCTGTTGGAAGCAGGATTATAATCACCACCCGTAGCGAAAAAGTTGCACACATAGTGTGTACTTACAGTGATCTCTGTCATGAATTGGATAAGTTGGGTGAAGATGAAAGTTGGTCATTGTTTGAGACGATTGTGTTTTCAAATGGAAATTCAAGTGCATATCCGAAATTGAAAGACATTGGCAAGGAAATTGTAAGCAAGTGCAAGGGCTTGCCCTTGGCGATTAAGATGATTGGTGGATTACTCGTTTCGAATGGGTATGATGAAAACGAGTGGAGAAACGTATTGAATGACAAAATTTGGGAAAACACCAATATTATTCCATCACTTAGATTAAGTTACTTCTATTTGCCATTGGGGGTACAAACTTGTTTTGCATATTGTTCGATATTCCCAAAAGATTATTTGTTTTCCATGGAGGACGTGATCATGTTATGGGTGGGTGAAGGTTTGATGGAGAAGTTTTGTGAAGGAAAACGATATGAAGATGTGGCTAGAACATATTTCACTCATCTGCATTCAAAGTTTTTCTTTCAAGAAAGTAGTAGGGGTGGATCAAAGTTTGTGATGCACGATCTTGTTCATGATTTGGCTCTGCATGTGTCAAGGGGGTTATGTGTTGATTTCCGCAATATAACTCTACAGTCTCGCCGACTGTCCTACTTGGCGGGAAAAGATGAATATCTCTTAAATAATATGTCAGGAATAAAACCAAACCGTCTGCGTACTTTCTTACCACTGAGAGGCAATTTGTTTTACCATCACAGGTTAGGAGGGGGGTTTTACTTGAAGAAGAAGTTCCTTGGTGAGCTGATGTCAAACTTCAAGTTGTTACGTGTGCTGTCTTTGAGTGGTTATCATATTTCTACGCTGCCTAAATCCGTGGGTGATATGAAGCTTTTAAGGTTGTTAGATCTATCTCGTACACAAATTGATCATTTGCCCGACATGATATGCCGCCTATACAATTTACAAATTTTGCTGTTATGTGATTGTCGGAAACTTAGAAGGCTTCCTGCAAAAATATGCAATCTTGTTAACTTGAGGCATCTAGACATTGTGGGGACTGAACTCGAAGAGATGCCAGATGGAATCGGAAGATTGACAAACATCCAGACTCTTTCAAGCTTTGTAATCAGCAGAGGCAAGTCAAAACAAATGAGGGAGTTTAAGGGATTACAAAACTTACATGGAGTTGTGCATATTTCAAAATTAAATAATGTCGAGGACATAGAGGATGCAGTGATTGCAGGCTTCAAGGACAAGGAGTACCTTGAAGGGTTAGTTTTGGAATGGGAAGCTCCCGGTGAACTAGATGATGAGAAAGTTCTTGATGCGATTGAAGCACATAATAATTTGAAAAGCTTAACCATACAGGGGTATGGTGGTAAGAAGTTATCAGATTGGATTGTCGGAGTGAGTCCTTCCTTCAATGCTATGGTATCTTTGCGTATTACTGATTGTGTCAATTGTGAAGCTCTACCACCTTTAGGAAACCTGCCATTTCTCAGGGATCTCGAGATGGGGAGGCTCAATCACGTAGAATCTATTGGTGAAGAATTCTATGGAGATATTGATACTCCCTTCCAGTCCCTGGAGAAACTTATTATTGGTGGCATGATAGCGCTGAAAACGTGGTGTTTTCCAGGAGGCAATGTTAGAGCAGCAGCATTCCAAGTGCTAGAAGATGTTCAAATTCGGTTTTGTCCTGAGTTGACAAAAATCCCTTACTGTTTCCCTTCTCTGAGTCAGCTTTTAATCGAGTCTTGCGGTAATCTCATTAAATTCGAGATGTGTGTTGAAGAAGGATCAAGTTCAATAACAACATGCCGGCATCCATTTAGGTATATCCGCATTTGTGGGTGTCCTGAGTTGGAAGAAATTCCGAATAGCTTTGCCAACTCGGACAGTTTTGAGATAAAAGACTGTAAGAGATTGGTTTCCGTACCGAGATTACAGCATGCGCGGAAGCTAAAGTTGAGAGATGTTGGTGTGTCGTTGTCACCTGTGGAAGCAGCAGTATTGCAAGAGTGCAGAGATGAAATGTTGCAAGAATTGACCATTCAGAGTACACTCAGTGATTTGTACAGTGCTGAAATACATCGTTTCACCTCTCTGAAGTCGCTGGAGCTCATCATCCCAAGAATATGTTCGGAGGATGAAGATGGTGAAGTGACCATACGGCTACCGTCCAATCTCTCAGATTTCACTATTCGTTGCAATAATACGAGTCTTCATGTCAACCCTAAAATCATAACGGAGCTCAGCAACCTCAATTCTCTCACCAAACTGGGGTTCTGTGGATATGGTGCTCTGGAGTCATTCCCGGATGTGGAGCTGCCCTCCACCCTCAAGTCTCTGAGAGTTGAGGATTGCTCTGCTATCAGAAGCATTCCCGACCGATTCCTCAGTGGCTGTAGCAAAAGTCTCCAGGAGTTGCAGATTATAGATTGCCGTAGTCTCGAGTGTCTACCGTCAACCCTCTCAACTCTCGAATCTCTTCAGACGCTACATATTTATGGCTGCCATAGTATCCATCGGTGGCCAAGCATCTCCAGCAGCAGTGGCCCTAACTATCTGACCAATTTATCCTCTTTGTATATATCTAACTGTAGAGCATTAGAGTGCCTGCCAGACGGATTTCACAAGGCCACCGCTCTTCACATCTTACACATACTCAAATGCCCCAATCTCTGCGTCAGCGAAGCCGGCTTCAGATTCCCCACCAATCTCAGAATCCTTGGGATCAGTGATTGCGGTAAGATGAAGCCATTTGTTAAAACGGTGCTACCAACACTCATCTCTCTTACACATTTGGAGCTCGGAGGATTACCGGATATCACAAGTCTCGACCACAGTCTTCCTGAATCTATTCAGACTCTAACAATTTGGGAATTCCCTCGTCTTAAATCATTAACTGGAGCGCTGCCAAAGCTCAAGAACCTCACACGTCTTACAGTGCAGGGTTGTCCCCTTGTAGACCCAAAGAGTTGGTCGTGACTCCTGAAGCTGAAACGCATGCATGCGTACCTAACGAAATCAATCATTTTATGGGGGCTGTCAAACATAACACGGCGGACCACCACCCAGCACCGCCCAAATTTCTCTGCACTGAGCGACTGGTATATTTCCATTTGCACTTCTTTTGCGTTTCCAGAAACTGTAGCTAGCTACAAGTTTATAGAAGTGCAATATGAATGGTATCTTTGTCAACTAATTATCGCAAATTGTCGAATTCGACAGATTGTTGAATGAAATGTTTCTAAAATTAAGTTTTTTTAGTTTGAATACATCTTTGTGAGTTTCACCTTGTATCTCTATATGATCACTAGTAATAATTTTTTTTTTAAAAGAAACACAAATTTAATTTCCACCATGGCCAAATTGAAAAATTTATGGGCTTAGCTTAAAATAATTTTTTTCATTGAACTGGTATAACCTTCTTCATTACTTTTTCGTAAGTGATAATATTTTTCTTAAATTTTTTTATTAAGTGTAAATTACAACGCACACCCGATCATCAGAATATTCGAATTCAGAATTCTCCCCTCTAGCTCACTCTCTTCATCACCCTGATAAATACCCCTAATGCCAGTGATAACATCTTTAAAACCACCATAATAATACAATGCCTAATTGCATTTGTCTAAAGCATGGAACAGTTCATTGGTTAAATTTAAATACCTTTGATCAATTAAGTACTCACAAGGCGCTTTCTTGTCATCTTAACATACCATCTGCAAACTATATATGAGTTGGATAGTTGCGCAGTTTCCCTCAAGTCAAATCTATTATATTATTTTATTTTTTTATTTTCAAGTTTATTATATTACAACCTTTTCATTTTATTAGCCAATTTGAGATAGTTGCTATCTAAGAAGTCAAATATTTGATATACACACGGCTTCCTTCTGCATTTGTTGAAGGCATGGAATGAGTCCAAAAGTTGACCATTCAAAAATGAGTAATTTTTTTTAAATCAAATTTTTTTGACAAGATAAATATAAATAAAATACAAATATATCCAACCATCAGCATGAGGTTTTTGGAATCCAAAACCTTACATATGAAAACTGTGTGTTTTAGGAATTAAGAAAGAAGGAGAATGATACTGTACAGCCACCTGTGCAGCTTGCTACATTGAAAAAACAAAAATATTAAGTAATCTTCAGAGGTCAAAGCTAATACATCGGCCTCTTCATGTCATGTGCTTTCGCCTTTCAAAGAGTCGCCAGTTAATATACAAATATGACTTGTACTATAATAGCCTTTGCTTAAAGCAAGGGATCAGTAATTTATTTGTTAAACTTACAGACCTAAATCAGATGCTGATAATATGCTATCTTGTCATATTCAAAGCGTAAAATAGTATGAAAACTATTAGTATAGTTGGATTCACATTCAAAGTTAGTTGATAATAAACGAGAATCGTGCGGAGTTAGATAATCATTACGTGCATATACTAAAGGTGTGACTAAAATCCACTCTGATATTGTGTTTGTATAGTTACATCTAGACTCAAAAAATCAATTTACTATGAGTGGAGAATCTCATCTATATATTAGGATCGCATGAGAGCATTTAAAGACAAATGTCAAAAATATATATATATATTTATAAATATCATTTAAGTGACAAACTCAGAGATTCATCAATTTTAGCTTTCTAAAATCAAATCATTAATTCATTTCTACTTTTTTTATTTTCCGTAATTTTGCGAAAGCTGACATATTCATTTGGTGCATCACTTGCCTTTGTTTAAGGCATGGAATTAGTCATAGGTTGTTAAGACATCAAGCTCTTCAGTTTGTCTTTACATCTTTGAGATGGTTGCTACTGTTGAGAAATATTGGAGAGAAACTTTGTAGGAAACTCACACCTTGCTAGGAATCTCACTCTTTATTTCTTGGATGATTACAAACGACTACATGAGGGGGTATTTATACTTGTTACAAAGGGAAATGGATGGCTAGGATGAAGTTCATCCAATGGCTACCATTTAAGACTCTAGATTTTTCCTATGATATTTTCTAGCATATTCCTAGTGTAGGACTCTCCATAAATTTCTAGATTTCTCCATACACTTCTCCACTTCTCCATACACTTCTCCTCATTTTGGGCTACTCTTTTTGGACTCTCATTTGTTCTTCTTTTGGGCTTGTCTTATGGACTTGATATTGATTTCTAATAGCTACTTGCTATTATTTGAAATAATAATAATAATATGTCTTAGCCTTAGCCAGCTGCCTTTTCTTTTTATTTAAGGCATGGAATCGGTCATTAGCAGTTGAGACAGAGTTTTCTCGATAATTTGCATCACTTGACAGTTTTCTCGATAATATTGTGTCTTAGCTAGCAGTTTTCTTATTCTTCATATCATTGACTGAGACACTAATTAACAAATTATGCCTCTCAGGGCTAGCAAAGGGCTTTGTACGTAAGCTTCAAGCCTGAGAAACTAGCTAGCCGGTCATGTCTGGGGTTGAACTTGCTATTGCGACTGGAGCAGGCAAGGCACTCGCCAGTAGCCTCCTGTCGCCAAAAGTTTATGATTTCTTTTCTAAATGGAAGCTTGAATCCTCCTTGCTCGACAAATTGGAGATACAACTCAATAGTGTCGAGGCTTTACTAAGTGATGCTGAACAAAAGCTGATTGAAGAAAACATTGGAGTGGATAAGTGGGCGCAGAAAGCAAGGTTTGCAATCTATGATGCGGAGGACTTGCTGGACGGGATTCTAGCTGATGTGCCTGGATTTAATAAGGTACGCACTAACATTATTGATCTTGTCGAAAGCAGTAATTCCGTGAAGGATAAATTGAAGTACAAGTTAAAGGGCATTCATCCTTTTAAAAAAGCCATAGAAGAAGAGCTAAGTGAAATCATTGAAAGACTTCAATTTATAGCAGCTCAAAAGGATGATCTGGGTTTGAAAGAGAAACATGAGCTTGCAACCTATAGGAAAGGCAGGCTATCCACCAGTTTAGCTAATGTGACAACCACCATTTATGGAAGGTATGAGGACAAGGAGACGATAATACGTCTCATAAATTCAAGGGAAGGAAACGATGATTCCCTTAGGGTTATAACTATCGTAGGTATGGGCGGTATCGGAAAAACTACATTAGCTCGTATGGTGTTTCATGAATGTATAAGTGTGGATAACAACAGTTCAAATGGTCATGTATTTGAGGTGAAAGGTTGGGCTTGTGTTTCCGATGAATTCGATGCGGCGCGTGTTATTAAATCTCTTTTGGAGTCCATAACTGGACAAGAGTCAAAATTGAATAATAGTTTGGAATTACTTCAGCAAGAGTTGCAGATAAAGTTGCAAGGTAAAAGATTTTTGATTGTTTTAGATGATCTCTGGAGTGAAAAGCCTTATGAGTGGGATGCATTGAAAACATCTTTTACAGTCGGAGCCCTTGGAAGCAGGGTCATAGTCACTACCCGCAATAAAAAAGTTGCGCATATAGTGTGTACTTGCAGTGGTCTCTGTCATGAATTGGATAAGTTAAGTGAAGATGAAAGTTTGTCATTGTTTGAGACAATAGTGTTTCATGATGGAAATTCAAATGCATATCCGAAATTGAAAGATATTGGCAAGGAAATTGTAAGCAAGTGCAAGGGCTTGCCTTTGGCGATTAAGATGATTGGTGGATTACTCGTTTCGAATGGTTATGATGAAAATGAGTGGAGAAATGTATTGAATGATAAAATTTGGGAAAGCACCAATATTATTCCATCAGTGAAACTAAGTTACTTCTATTTGTCGTTGGGGGTACAAAGTTGTTTTGCATATTGTTCGATATTTCCAAAAGATTATTTGTTCTCCATTGAGGAAGTGATCATGTTATGGGTGGGTGAAGGTTTGATGGAAAAGTTTTGTGAAGGAAATCGATATGAAGATGTGGCTAGAGCATATTTCACTCATCTGCGTTCAAAATTTTTCTTTCAAGAAAGTAGTAGCGGTGGAAGACTAAAACAAATGTTTGTGATGCACGACCTAGTTCATGATTTGGCTCTGCATGTGTCGAGAGGATTATGTGTTGATTTCAACAATATAGCTGTACAGTCTCGTCGATTGTCCTACTTGGCAGGAAAAGATGAATCTCTCTTAAATAATATGTCAGGAATAAAACTAGGCCGTCTGCGTACTTTCTTACCATTGAGAGAAGATTATGAGGGAGGGACGTTTTACTTGAAGAAGAAGCTCCTTGGTGAGCTGATGTCAAACTTCAAGTTGTTACGCGTGCTGTCTTTGAATGGTTATCACATTTCTACGCTGCCTAAATCTGTGGGTGATATGAAACTTTTAAGGTTGTTAGATCTATCTCGTACACAAATCGATCATCTGCCCGACATGATATGCCGCCTATACAATTTACAGATTTTGATGTTATCCCATTGTTGGTACCTGAGAAGGCTTCCTGCAGAAATATGCAATCTTGTTAACTTGAGGCGCCTCGACATTGACGGGGCAAGTCTGAAGGAGATGCCAGATGGAATCGGAAGAATGAAAAACATTCGAACTCTATCAAATTTTATTATTGGAAGAGGCAAATCTAATCAGATGAGAGAGTTTAAGGAATTGCTCAATTTACAAGGAAAACTTCACATTTCAAGGCTGAATAATGTTGAAGACGCAAATGATGTAGTGATCGCAGGCTTTAAGCAGAAGGAGTATCTTGAAGGGTTAGTTTTGGAATGGGAAGCTCCCGGTGAACAAGATGAGAAAGTTCTTGATGCCATTGAAGCACATAAGAATTTAAAAAGCTTAACCATAAAGGGGTATGGTGGGAAGACGTTATCAGATTGGATTGTTGGAGTTAGTCCTTCCTTCACTGCTATGGTATCTTTGCGTATTACTGATTGTGTCAATTGTGAAGCTCTACCGCCTTTAGGAAACCTGCCATTTCTCAGGGATCTCGAGTTGGAGAGGCTCGATCACGTAGAATCTATTGGTGAAGAATTCTATGGAGATATTGATACTCCCTTCCAGTCCCTGGAGAAACTTACTATTGTTGGCATGAAAGTGTTGAAAACATGGTGTTTCCCAGGAGTCAATGTTAGAGCAGCAGCATTCCAGGCTCTCGAGGATCTTCAAATTCGGACTTGTCCAGAGTTGACAAAAATCCCCTACTGCTTCCCTTCTCTGAGTGGGCTTTTAATTGAGTCTTGCGATCATCTCGTTAAATTCGAGATGTGTGTTCAAGAAGGATCAAGTGCAGCGTGCAGGCATCCTTTTAAGTCTATCCGCATCTGTTGGTGTCCTGAGTTGGAAGAAATCCCGAATAGTTTTGCCAATTCGGACAAATTTGAGATTAAAGACTGTGAGAGATTGGTTTCGGTACCAAGATTACACCATGTGCGGAAGCTAACGTTGAGAGATGTTGGTGTATCGTCATCAACTGTGGAAGCAGCATTGCAAGAGTGCAGAGATGAAATGTTGGGAGAATTGGCCATTCAGAGTACACTCAGTGATTTGTACAGTGCGCAAATACATCGTTTCACCTCTCTGAAGCGTCTGGAGCTCAACATCCCAAGGATATGTTCGGAGGATGAAGATGGTGAATTGATGAGACAGCTGGCGCCTAATCTCTCAGATTTCTCTATTCATGGCATTACGAGTCTTGCTAAAATCGTAAAGGAGCTCAGCAACCTCAATTCTCTCACCAGACTGGAGTTGTATGAATGTGGTGCTCTGGAGTCATTCCCGGATGTGCAGCTGCTGCCCTCCACCCTCAAGTCTCTAACAGTTAATGATTGCTTTGCCCTCAGAAACATTCCAGACCGATTTCTCAGTGGCTGTAGCAAAAGTCTCCAGCACTTGCGGATTTTTCTTTGCGGTAGTCTCGAGTGTCTACCGTCAACCCTCTCAACTCTCGAATCTCTTCAGACGCTACATATTCATGGCTGCGATAGGATCCATCAGTGGCCAAGAGTCTCCAGCAGTGGCCCTAACTATCTGACCAAATTATCTACTCTGATGATATATAATTGCGAAGCATTGGAGTGCCTGCCAGATGAATTTCAAAAGGCCACGACTCTTCGCTCCTTATTTATGGATGGCTGCCCCAATCTCTGCGCCACTGAAGCCTTCGGATTCCCCGCCAATCTCAGATTCCTTCGGATCAGGAACTGCGGTAAGATGAAGCCATTTGTTAAAACGGTGCTACCAACACTCACCTCTCTTACACATTTGGAGCTCAGAGGATTTCCGGATATCACCACTCTCGACCACTGCCTTCCTGAATCTATCCAGACTCTAAAAATTTGGAGTTTCCCTCGTCTGAAATCATTGACCGGAGTGCTGCCAAATCTCAAGCACCTTAGAAAACTTGATGTGGAGGATTGTCCCCGTGTAGACCCAAAGAGCTGGTCCTGACTGCTCCTGAAATTGAAACACAAATTTGTGCAAGACGAAATCATAACATGGCGATCACCACCCCGTACCTCCCGAATTTCCCAGCACTGATCGACTGGTATATTTCCATTTGCACTTCTTTTGCATTTCCAGAAACTGCTAGCTAGCTACAAGTTTATAGTATGGGAATATGAACGGTACCTTTGTCATCACTAATTATTGCAAACTACATAAGGTTATTGAATGAGATAACTAAATATTTATTTTTAAAACTAAGTGTTTTACATTCGAATTCTCTATAGCTCATCTTTGTGAGGATCATTTTATATCTGTGCATGAGCCGTTGTTGTAATGTCATAAGATGGATTATTCCATCATTAGTAACAATATATTGGATATAATTGCAAATAGTGTAATTACACATGGGGCCGCCAAAATGAAAATACCTACAAATTGTAAATCAGGGATAGTAATGCCTTAAATTTATAGGTGACGGTAGTACGCACCCTTTTCATACTGGGAACAGTAGATGGGGACCATGATCTTCCCGCTCTA
>NQLW01000008.1:5473729-5504999 GCA_002312845.1 Kalanchoe fedtschenkoi
GCGTAGTTTCTTACCATTGAGAGAAGATTCATTAGTTTATGAGGGAGGGACGTTTTACTTGAAGAAGAAGCTCCTTGGTGAGCTGATGTCAAACTTCAAGTTGTTACGCGTGCTATCTTTGAATGGTTATCACATTTCTACGCTGCCTAAATCTGTGGGTGATATGAAACTTTTAAGGTTGTTAGATCTATCTCGTACACAAATCGATCATCTGCCCGACATGATATGCCGCCTATACAATTTACAGATTTTGTTGTTATCCCATTGTCTGTACCTCAAAAAGCTTCCATCAGAAATATGCAATCTTGTTAACTTGAGGCGCCTTGACGTTGACGGGACTAATCTTGAGGAGATGCCAGATGGAATTAGAAGAATGAAAAACATTCGAACTCTATCAAATTTTATTATTGGAAGAGGCAAATCTAATCAGATGAGAGAGTTTAAGGAATTGGTCAATTTACAAGGAAAACTTCACATTTCAAGGCTGAATAATGTCGAAGACGCAAATGATGTAGTGATCGCAGGCTTTAAGCAGAAGGAGTATCTTGAAGGGTTAGTTTTGGAATGGGAAGCTCCCAGTGAACAAGATGAGAAAGTTCTTGATGCGATTGAAGCACATAAGAATTTGAAAAGCTTAACCATAAAGGGGTACGGTGGGAAGAGGTTATCAGACTGGATTGTGGGAGTGAGTCCTTCCTTCAATGCTATGGTTTCTTTGCGTATTACTGATTGTTTCAATTGTGAAGCTCTACCACCTTTAGGAAACCTGCCATTTCTCAGGGATCTCGAGTTGGAGAGGCTCGATCGCGTAGAATCTATTGGTGAAGAATTCTATGGAGATATTGATACTCCCTTCCAGTCCCTGGAGAAACTGACTATTGTTGGCATGAAAGTGTTGAAAACATGGTGTTTCCCAGGAATCAATGTTAGAGCAGCAGCATTCCAGGCTCTCGAGGATCTTCAAATTCGGACTTGTCCAGAGTTGACAAAAATCCCCTACTGCTTCCCTTCTCTGAGTGGGCTTTTAATTGAGTCTTGCGATAATCTCGTTAAATTCGAGATGTGTGGTGAAGAAGGATCAAGTTCAAAAACAGCATGCCTGCATTCTTTTAAGTCTATCCTCCTCTGTTGGTGTCCTGAGTTGGAAGAAATCCCGAATAGTTTTGCCAATGCGGACAAATTTGAGATTAAAGACTGTGAGAGATTGGTTTGGGTACCAAGATTACACCATGTGCGGAAGCTAACGTTGAGAGATGTTGGTGTATCGTCTTCACCACTGGAAGCAGTACTGCAACAGTGCAGAGATGAAGTATTGGAAGAATTAACCATTGAGAGTCCACTGAGTGATTTGGTCAGTGCCGAAATACATCGTTTCACTTCTTTAAAGCGTGTGAAGCTCATCATCCGAAGAATCTGGTCGGAGGATGAAGATGGTGAAGTGAGGATACGGCTGCCGCCCAATCTCTCAGATTTCTCTATTCATGGCATTACGAGTCTTGATGGCCTTGCTAAAATCGTAAAGGAGCTCAGCAACCTCAATTCTCTCACCAGACTGGAGTTGTATGAATGTGGTGCTCTGGAGTCATTCCCGGATGCGCAGCTGCTGCCCTCCACCCTCAAGTCTCTAACAGTTAATGATTGCTTTGCCCTCAGAAACATTCCAGACCGATTTCTCAGTAGCTGTAGCAAAAGTCTCCAGCACTTGCGGATTTTTCTTTGCGGTAGTCTCGAGTGTCTACCGTCAACCCTCTCAACTCTCGAATCTCTTCAGACGCTACATATTCATGGCTGCGATAGGATCCATCAGTGGCCAAGAGTCTCCAGCAGTGGTCCTAACTATCTGACCAAATTATCTACTCTGATGATATATAATTGCGAAGCATTGGAGTGCCTGCCAGACGAGTTTCAAAAGGCCACCACTCTTCGCTCCTTATTTATGGATGGCTGCCCCAATCTCTGCGCCACTGAAGCCTTCGGATTCCCCGCCAATCTCAGAATCCTTCGGATCAGGAACTGCGGTAAGATGAAGCCATTTGTTAAAACGGTGCTACCAACACTCACCTCTCTTACACTTTTGGAGCTCAGAGGATTTCCGGATATCACAAGTCTCGACCACTGCCTTCCTGAATCTATCCAGACTCTAAAAATTTGGAGTTTCCCTCGTCTGAAATCGTTGACTGGAGTGCTGCCAAATCTCAAGCACCTGAGAAAACTTGATGTGGAGGATTGTCCCCGTGTAGACCCAAAGAGCTGGTCCTGACTGCTCTTGAAATTGAAACACAAATTTGTGCAAGACGAAATCATAACATGGCGATCACCACCCCGTACCTCCCGAATTTCCCAGCACTGAGCGACTGGTATATTTCCATTTGCACTTCTTTTGCATTTCCAGAAACTGCTAGCTAGCTACAAGTTTATAGTATGGGAATATGAACGGTACCTTTGTCATCACTAATTATTGCAAACTACATAAGGTTATTGGATGAGATAACTAAATATTTATTTTTAAAACTAAGTGTTTTACATTCGAATTCTCTATAGCTCATCTTTGTGAGGATCATTTTATATCTGTGCATGAGCCGTTGTTGTAATGTCATAAGATGGATTATTCCATCATTAGTAACAATATATTGAATATAATTGCAAATAATGTAATTACACATGGGGCCGCCAAAATGAAAATACCTACAAATTGTAAATCAGGGATAGTAATGCCTTAAATTTATAGGTGACGATAGTACGCACCCTTTTCATACTGGGAACAGTAGATGGGACCATGATCTTCCCGCTCAACGGCAACATGTCTGAAAGAGAATGATGAGAGATTCGGTGATGAGTGCTGGCCATTGCTGGTTGTGATTCTGTCGAGTGTTTCTTCTTCTGTTAGGGTTCTTGTTTATATAATGAATGGGCTAACCTAGTAGTTCGACCTGGAGTTGGAGTCCTACGTTGTAGGACTTGAGACAAGGACTCCTGTGTTTCCTAAACCCTACAAAATACTTCTTTCCTTATTAAAAAATTAAACCGTTATTATTAGGCAAGAGCGCTCAACTACTAGTACTAGTGCATGCGTTGTTGGAAGTTTAATGTCTACTAGCTAGTTGGATTAATTGAATAAGTCTATGAATTAAGAGTAGGAACCCAACAAGAAAGATGGATAAGAGGCTTTGTGACTCGCTAATCTTTCAATTCTTCTAAGATACATTCTTCGGTAAACCCATACTAGGTTTAGTATGTACAATGGTGAACCCTAAAACAATTTAAGATTTTCAGTCCTGTTAAAAGCTATGATTTCTAACGTACAATGCAAGACATAGTTCAATAAGAGAGATTCTTATATAAACATTTTGTTCAATTTTGTTAGGTATAATTCATTTATCAGACAAAAGAGTAGATGTTAGAATGGAGGGGAGTGCGAGCGGAGCGAATCTAGTGGCGGAGCCAAGACAATAGGTTAGCTAGAAGGTTCACGCCCAAATACGAAAATCTTATTACTTATCGATCAAGAATACAATGAACTTATAGGAGGCTACGTGACTAACTAATCTTCCGCCAATTTTTCTTCTCTCTCGAATCCTTCTATGTGATAAACCTCGATTAAGATTTTCAATCCTATTAAAGCTAAGATTTCAAAATTATCACTTGAACATATAAACTCGTGATAAGATTATCAAACTATCCATTCAATTAGATTTACATATGATCAACTGAGAGTAATTCTACTGTACACTACATTAGGCTCGAGGGCTAGCTGAGAGTACTAGCTAGGAATAATCTCGCTGCAGACTTGAACCGAAGTGTAACACTCGAACCCGAAAGCCACGGGGGCTCGGCAAACCGGGCAAGAAGGCTTCTTCCTCAGCCACGCCTCGCCGCAGCATCTATGCAATACATGCAAGCACTCGCCCAAAGCAACACACTCATCTTCAGCCTCAAACTCACTAAAGCACACCACGCACTCCGGCGCCCCGCCCTCCTCCTCCAGCGGCGACATCAGCTTCTTATACGCCTTGAAGCTGAGCGTGACAGCCTGCTGGTGCTGGGTGCACTGCCTTGGGGAGCCCCGGAGCTGCACCGGGTCTGGCGGGCCGGACTCGAGATCGGGCGGGCGGAAAGAGTCTGCTGGTGCGGGATGACGGTGTAGCTGCTGGTTTCGGTCGTGCAGATGTTTGACGATGAAATACGCCGCCAGCACCAGGAGCAGCAGCAGGGAGGCGGGGTAGATCATGAGGAGGATCTCCACGGCCAGCGACATGATCTGCTGAAGTGAGATTGATTTTTGAAACTGTTATTGACGTCGAGAAACTGATACTACACGTATTAAAATTGAAACTATTTTTCTCGAGTGTCTGGTCGTCTTATTTATATTGACCTAGTTCTGTCTCGTGTCGGAGTCCGAGGTAGCAAATACTACGTAGTACGTACTCGACTAGGATTTCTATGTTTCCTAATTCCTGGTGAGGGCTTGGTTTCTTTATTATTTGTATTTCTAAACTTCCACCCGCTAATTATGTTTAATTAGTTTCATTTATTTAATAATTTATGAGTGGGGGTGTTCAGCAATTTACACAGTGAGACTAAACCTGTCCAAGCAGACCTTGTCAGTGGTCAGCTTCTTCCGCATAGAACCATAACTACCCTGGGCGACGCATGTTACATTTTGACAAACCGAGTAGTACGTTAAAAAATTAAAATTTTGTTTAAAATAAATTATTAATTGTTACGTATTATTTTTTTCCAATTTAAAAGGATTTGGTGGATATAATGGGATTATTTATCCTAATAGTTAAAATGGTGTCATTTTAGTTAATTTTTCAGAGAGGTAGGGTTCCAGTGTTTTACGACTTTTAGTGTTTTTGAGTTTTTAAAATTTTTGAATTTCAAGATTTCATATTTATATTGTTTTTAGGATGTTTCAAAAAATTTTCAAAAATGGCATCATTTCATAACTCTAAAATCTTAAATCCTAAAATATGCACTAAAAAAAAACTAAACTCATGTGGCCCAAAACTCATAAAAAAATTTGAAAGATTGTCATTTTGACCACTTACATATATAACCCTTGAGGGTATATCTATTTTTTAAATTTAAAATTGCATTTTAAATAATTTTATAAAATAAATACTCAATTTTACAAGTTTGCAAATATCAATTATTTTTTTATTAATTATAAAATTGAATAAATTAATCTTAATTAATTTTTTTATAGATATGTATGGATGTTCGATTTGTATTGATATTACTGAATGGCAAATAGTATTTGAGATAGGAATCCGAATTTGTGATTTAATTTGCTAATTTATTTCACAATCTCATCCATCACAGTTTTTATAAAAAAAATTATCAGCACAAAAAAATGCTGCATTTAAAGAAGTTCATCATCATTTTATAAAAAAAAACAATTAATGAAAATAATTGTACGATATTGTTGGTCAATATGTACGATATAACAGATGATGCGCAAGATTAATCAAAATTCATAACCCAAAAAGTTCTTACAATTGATTAATATAAATTATATACACTAAGCTACCGGGTCAACATCATTCTCGGTACCAAACCGGACCGAAGTGTAGCACCCGACCCGGGAACCCACCCGGGCCCGGCAAACCGGGCAAGATGGCTCCTTCCCCAGCCACGCCTCGCCGCAAGGTTTATGAAACACATGCAAACACTCGCCCAATAGAACGCATTCATCCTCCGCCTCAAACTCACCCAAGCACACCACACACTCACCGCAAGCCGACCGCCTCGCCCCGCCCTCCTCCGACGACATCATCTCGCTATACGCCCCGTAGCTGAGCACGACCACAACCTGGTGGTCAGGTAACGTGGCGCCACACTGCCGCGGGGGGCCTCGGAGCTGATGCACCGGGCCGGATTCGAGATCGGGCTCGCGGGGAGGGACGAAGGAGTCTGGCCCGGGGTACCCGTGCAGCAGCTGATTTCGGTCGTGAAAATACTTAACAATGAAATACGCTGCGAGGACCACGAGCGTCATCAGGGCGACAGGGTAGAGCATGAGGAGGATCTCCACGGCCGACCGCGGCATATCTGCTGAAATAAGATTGTTGAAACTGTTAACGTTGGAAAATTAATGTTTTTCTCGAGTGTCGCGTCTTCTTACTTATATGGCTAATGTGTTGAACAAGTTCACGTCGAAGTCCTAGATAGCAGACACTACATAGTACTAACTTAACCAGGATTTCTATGTTTCCTAATTCCTGCTGAGCACTTTGTTTCTTTATTATTTGTATTTCTAAGTTCCACCTGATAGTTCAGTTAGTTTCATTTCTTTAGTAATTCGAACCGGCTCAGTGACGATTTTAAAATCAGAAGGCATTTTTGGCTAGCCAGCGTTTGCGGGCTGGAAATTGCTGTAGCCTGACTGCTTGGCGACTTTGGAATCAATCATCGCGTTTCTCACCCGTTGGACGTCGTCCCATCTCTCAGCTTCCGCGTAAATGTTCGACAGGAGCACGTAATCGCCATCCGTGAGACACCCGGAGAGCTGATTAAAGCATTCATCCGCCAGCTCCACGTTGCTGTGTATCCTGCAAGAACCCAACAGCGTCCTCCACAGGGGCGCTTTCGTGTCGAGTGAAGCTTCTTGGATCAGATGGAAGGCTTCCGATAACTGGCCAGACCTGCTGAGGAGATCAACCATGCAGCCGTAGTGCTTAAAGTCCGGCCGGATGCTGTACTCGCTGGTCATCCGGCGGAAGAAGCCCCGGCCTTCCTCCACCAGCCCTTTGTGACTGCAAGCTGTCAGAACACCCATGAACGTGATCCTGTTCGGCGTGGCCTCGTGAGGGCTCGTGTCCATAGCTGCGAATAGCTTCAACGCCTCCTCGCTGTATCCGTGGACAGCCAGCCCCACGATCATGGCGTTCCAGCAGGCGATGTGCTTCATTTTAAGCTCGTTGAAAACACGCCGCGCTGAGCTCATTTCCCCGCACTTGGCGTACATGTCCACCAGCGCGTTGCCCAAATACCCTTCGATCCGGCTCTGCTTCAGCCTCAACGTCTGGTGTATCTCCCTGCCCACCTCCAACGCGCCTGTCTCCGCGCACGCCCCCAGAATGGATATCATCGTCACCTCCGTAGGATCCACACCGGCCGCTTGCATCTCACGGAACAGACCCAGCGCTCTATCGTAATCCTTAGTATGGACGTACAAGGCGATGATGGTGTTCCACGAAACGGAGTCTCTGATCGGCATTTCGTCCAACACTCTCTCAGCGGCCTCGACGTCGCACAGCCTGACGTACCGGGCTAGCAGAGTGTTCCAGGAGACCACGTTTCTGGCCGGCATTGAATTAAAAAGCTGATCAGATGAGTCGAAGTCGCCTGCCTGATCACAAGCCGAGATCATTATGTTCCAAGTATGCACATTTCTGTCAACCATTTCGTCGAACACCTTACGCGCAAAGCGCACAGACCCACACTGAGCGTACATATGAATGAGCAGATTGTGAATGAAGTGATCGTAGCAGAACCCCGACTTGAAAATCGAAGCGTGAAGTTCAAACCCTTTGGCGGCAAGAAGAGCTCGCCAGTGCTCTGAGTCAGCTCCTCCGTCGTCCAAGGCGCGGAAGGCGGCCGCGCAGGCCTTGAGGACGAAGGAGTAGGTGAAGTTGTCGTGGCGGACTTCACGGCGGCGCATGCGGTTGTAGACGTGGAGGCCTCGGAGGGGGAAGAGGCTGCTGGCGTAGGCGCGTATCATGATGTTGCAGTGGTAGACGTTGTCGGTCGAAGCGGAGGAGAAGATGGATTGGGCGTGGGTGAGGCAGCCGGATGGGGAGCGGGTGGCGGCGGTGAGGAGGGCGGAGAGGATGAGAGGGTCAGTTTCCAGGCCAAGCTTGATGACCTGAGCTTGGGTTTGCTGGAGCTGAGACATTGTTGTCAGGGCCCGGAGCCTGGAGGAGAGAGTGCTGACCTTGGCCGTCATCACCATCATCCTCCTAAGCTTCACTCTACTCTCTCAATCATACATAGTTGTTTATACATAATGATTCAAAATGGTACAAAACAGAAAACTGAGTTCCAGCGAAATCAAACACTCACAAAAATAAAATAAAAACCAGGTTCTGGCAAAAACAGAGTTGACGGCAAGAGAAGCTTGTCAACAGTCAACACTCAGTCTCGCTGCTTGTCAGTAAGAGCCCCAAGCACGCTGTGATGCCATTACAGTGGCGGGGAATGAGATGGAGTTGAGGGAGGAAGTGGTGTCGAACCAGCCTGTTTTTTCGATTAGCTCGTTGAGTAATTTGCCAGCGACGTAGGACAGGCAGGAGGCGGAGATTGCGATGGTGAGGTAGTACGAGAGGGATTTGAAGTAGGAAGAGGCTGGTCGTGGTGAGTTCTTGGTGTGAGCTTTTCCCAGGGACAGGAGAGTGACGCTGATTAGAGAAGCTCCGATCACTGCTAATGACTTGTAATCCCTGTTGTCGCTTTTGCGGAAAGTGAATGCGTAGGTGGCTATCGGGATCAAGCCGAAGATGAGGAATGAGAGCACCACTATGACGGCGTGAAGTTTGAAGTTGTTCCTTCGCCCGAGTATTTCATAGTAGCGATCCACCTGGTTCGATGGCCCTTCGAATGCACTCTTCCTCAGGTCTTTGAGCTGCAATTCCATGGGGAAAAAAAATTGGTTATATTGTACCCAAGAAGAAACGTAGACAGTCTATCACAGAGAACTCACATTATGGAAGATGAGGATCAATCCACCGATGAGATTCGCTAGCCCCAGAACCAGGATGTTAACTACATTACGACAAAAATAAAAGTCAGACGACTCGCAATGCTATGATGCTCTGGACAGGAGATCCAGTACTGGAATTAGCTTCGAAAAATAAAATCATAGACTTACGTGTGGCGGTTTCAGCACCAGCTGCTGATGCTACAACTCCGAGACTGGTGATGGATTCAATTAAACCCCCATAAACAATGCTTTTTAATATATCCCAATCACGAGCTTCTCCGACTCGAACAACTGGTTCTCTAAGAGAGGCTTGAGTTCCAGTAACTGGGATCCCTATGTCCCTTGAGATTTGTTCTGTTCCACTTGAAACTCTTTGTTTGACCTCATTCTCTATCAATATTCTCACATCATCTGATAAATTACCATCAAGGTAGATGATCAGTTACCAGGCAAGACGTCTTCTTGAAATGTCAACTACATAATCACGTAGATAAGCATACCTGCTGTAATGTTGGACCCTTTTCCTAAATCCGTCATCAACTTTTCTAGTAGTTTTGTTCCTTGTACTGCAGAAACTATGTCTTCAGATTTGAGCAGCTTGCCATCTTTGGAAGAATCAAATTCAGTATCAGGCTTATCCTCTATTTTTATCTGAAGCTCTTCATGTGAGAACATTATGGTTGATGCCATATTTTCTTGAGTCTTTAAGTTGGAACCTATCTCAGTTTTTTTATCCTTGCCAGCCAGCTGACCATGCGTTGTTAAATAATCAGTTCCAACAGATTGAAACCCGTCCTTCTCCATTGTCAAATTGGTAGTATTTACTTCAACCTGATTTATGGCACCTGCATCATAGACATACACTTAATGGTTGAACGGGAAGAGTCAATAGACAACAATGTTAAGGATTCACTACGGGAAAAACATTAGTGCAATATGAACCAATATGGAAGAGTGCATGCTTTATTTTACCCTGAGAAATATTAGTTGTTTTCTCTGATGAGGTGGAGAACTGACCAGTCTGCTGACTGGTTGATATTTGTTGAGAGCTTTTGGATTGGTCATCTCTATTGTTTCCATAACTCCAGAACAGCTTAAAGTCGCTTCCTAAAAATTAAAGCATTTGTTAGATGCCAAGTCTTAAAACTAATTGTCTGCAACACCTTCAGAATCAGCCAGCTTGATTTCTGTTGTTAATATCATGACTTAGTGGTACCTTTGTGTATTTTTGTGTTTCCATTTACATTCCAAGAAAAAAGATCCTCAAAACTCCTCATAAATTGAAGCATACATGTATAGAGAAAGAAATGCTGATTGCTCGCCAAATGGAGCAGCATAGTTAAAATGTTTTTACCTTTCTTTTTCGTTGCAGGGTTCATATCAGATTTCTGTCCCACCATATTGCCATCTGCCGATTGTAAAGGGTTGACTGTGCTACTCTGTTCCGTTAATATTCCTCCACCACCTGACGTTAACAGTGGAGTCTGAATGGAGTGAGACTCGGAGATCACTTCGGGTTCGGGTTGTTTCATACCTCCAAAAAGCCGGAATAGTCTGAACCCTTTTCCTGTTCATATTTAAGAAGTAATCTAAGATTTGCATGCATAATTGTATTGATCCACGAGTGAAGTTTAAATAGTGAAAGTACCAACAATACCTGATGGAATCAAGAGGCTGAAGCAAGACCAACATGTAATCACCTCTTGGTCATTTGTAGTATCTTCTCCCCTGATTGTAAGACTTTCACCCAATGCTCCATGAACTGTACCAGTATCTTCTTCAATTCTATCTCGCTTGGCACTAGGATGGGTATCCTTAGGTACTCGTTTCCTTTTCTTCAAAATAACCCTACGAGTAATACAGGAGTAGCAGTTAGGACAAATCAGGTCGTGTGTCTCCTGCTTCTTTAAAACCCCTTCAACATCGTAATCTATTGGTTCCGGGTCGCCTTCATATATGACACCAAGCTCCTCACTGTAATAGTTTTGTATATGATGCCCCTTCTCATTATGATTCCTTGTGGTAACATCTCCATTCCCACTGGTAGAGTCAAGAGTTAAATGGTGTGATCCATCGGCTTGTACAGACCCCGATGAGTGATAAACAGGTTCAATCTCATCATCCTTGATTGGCATGATTTGAGTTTTACAAATAGTATGAATTTCTTGAAGAGTCACACTCTGGTCAATAACTTCTGAGCTTTGGATGACTGAACCATCCTCGACAACAGATACTTCAGTATTTCTAAATTGCACTCCTGAAGTCCCATTAGAGAACCCTGCACGTAAAACATCATGATAAGATGGTCAGTATTCAAATGCCAGGGCATCTTGAAGATCCCTACTCAGATTTGAAATGCATACAGCAACCATCCATGTGAACAGGTATGGTTAGTACTCCCGAGTAAGCATATCATATTTCAGAGATATAAATTCCTGTCTTATGAAAGTGAAACATAAGGAAGCCAGAAAAAAAAAGGAAGAAACAAGGAACACGAGATGGGCAAGTTATTGAAGGTCGACTATTATCCTACATGAAGCAGAAAACAGATGCAAGGGGTTAATGAAGCTAACAGCAACAGGAGAGTGTGTTACATGAGATTATGAGACCATCAATTTTGTCACTAAGTTTTTCTCGGCGAGAAATGTTCCAGCCTTGATATTAATTAGAAAGTGATTTTTTTAAAATTCTTGGACTGACCTTTAAAATTACTAGTGATCTCTTGATCTATAGTTTTGACATTGATCAGCAAATGAGAATGCCAATGCTCAGCCACAAGACTTGCAACTTCGTATGTCCAAGTACAATGGTGGCATTTCCATATTCCTTCAGCCAGAAACAGACATATTTAATCTAAAAGGTAGATGAGACTATCAATACATGTTCTCCGGTAGCTAAAAAGCCAAAGTTGGATGCTGGAACCATGTATCCAATTTAGGAAATAGTTAGGTTCAAATCAAATTTTCAACTTCAGCATAAAAATCATAACAATGCTAAGTAGTTACGAGAAACGAAGACCAAGAGGACAAGTTGAATCCAGCAACACTGGTCTGTTTGTGCCACTACAATGTCATAAGTCAAACCAGCGAAGGTTGGTCAAAGGCTTCGACATGTAAGCTTTTCCTAGAGTGGCATGATACAACTTAACATCCTTGAATATCATGACTCAGCAACTCACGCTGTAATGGACTCCAGTCCTAATCCATGATTAGTAAAGGTATAAAAGGTAGAAATAAAATCCAGATTGTGGGTGTGGGGAAGTAAAAATCCAATCCCCCCGAAACTGACCTTAACAGAGTCAGGATTTAGACTTTCAGAGGGTTATAACGACAGCAATGAGAGCCCACAAGATGTTGCCAACTCCTTGCCATTATTGCGAATCAGCAGGGTTCCGTCTTAAGCTATCAATCATTTCGAGGAAAGGTAACAACCAAACAAACTCAAGCCGGTGTGTCGTCATCAAAAACAAGTTCTTGCCAGATCACGATTCTCAACTAAAAGTCAACCCGATCCACACATAGCAGGAGTGTGAAACTAAAGAAACACACACAGCTAAACAAAGTCACAGTCATAACCCTCCAAATTACAAAACCCACCATTAGCTCTACATTTATGTAGTCACAATCTAATCAAACAAAAAGGACCAAACCCCACTTACACACAGCTGGTATAAAAAAAAGCTCAGATCCAGATCAGGAAGCATATCTAAGGAAGATCAGTCAAATCCACAAATCCATGAAAATTAATTATGGACTTCCTAAAATAACCCAAGACGTCAAAAACCGACTAGTTTTAGAGCTCATCAGCTCCAATCCAGCACCAACAATATCTCCAGTTTCTGTCCAATAAACAGTTCAAGAAAAGCAACTTAAACCTCCTCCAAACTTCTGGAGTTAACAATCTACAGCTGTAGGGCCTGCGGTAGGGCTCCAGCAAAAGTAAATAAAACACAAATGTGTAACCTACCATGACCACACATCAATTCCCCACATGCTACCTGAATCGAACAACAATCAAACAGCAAGCACCACGAACTCACATAATCCGCCAGATTCACAACAGCAACAACACTGACAGAGTATCAGAAACGAAAAAGCGTTAGCGAATCGTAAAAGCTACCTGAAGCTTTGTCGAAGTAAACATTCTCCCCGCTCAGCTCCACACCAGCCACCTCCCCGGCTTTAACGAGCTTCTCCACCTCCTCCACCACCGCAGCCTCCTTGAGCTTCAAATCCTCCACAATCTCTCCCCCTTCCTTCCCATTCTCCGCCTTCAGATCTCCGTTTCCAGCCACCTCGACCTCGCTCACAACGCTTTCCACGCTGTCACTCTCGGATGAGGTAGAAATACGGTGCTTCGGCCGCCTTGCCAGCAGCTGCGGTTCAGCGGCCTCTTCCTCCTCCGGCTCCGCCTCCACCTCCGGCTCCTGCCATTCGACGTATCGCTCAGCTACGACCTCCATCGGGTTGTTGACTTAGTTTGACCGAACGTGATGGCTGGGAGATGTTGGTGATGAAGCTGCTGAAAGCTGCTCGGAGCTCTCGCCGTATTTCTTACTCTTTGTTGGCTTTTAATTTCGCCGGCGTAGTTGATGGAAATACGGTTGGGAATTTATAATACGGTCCCTTAGCTTTGTCTTCTTTTCTTTGTCAACCCCTATTTTTTTAATTTCCAAATAATACCGTATCAATTATTGAATGGACGGGTTCTTTTCCGATTAAAAACGAGCTCAATTGAATTAGTTATAAATATTTGATTTTTTATATTTAATTTAATTTTTAGTTTTATAAAATAAAATTTTATTAGTTAAAAAAATAGTATTGAAAATCAATAATTAAGATCAGTAAGATGTTAGTTTTACATTAACATGAAATTAAAATGCAGATTTATTGAAAGAATTTGAGCAGATATAGATAAAAATATAGCATGATCAATTATTTATATTAAATTTAAACAATCTTTCTTTTGATATAAACAAGTGGACAGAAAATAAATAAACAAGAAAATATATTATATTAAAATTTTATAGCACACATGTCAACATTACTTTGAATTTAAGTTAGGGATAAACAAAAATATTATGTCAAATCTACATAGCTTGTTCACCTGAGAAGTTAAATTATGTTTTGAATAATTTAAGATCAATTTTCCACCTCAAACCAAATAAGGTAAAATAAAATGAATTTTTTGAAGGATTATTTTCCTTCTAATTTTCCTTTTTCTCCAACTTTTCTCAAACCAAACACAGCCTTAGTTTTTTAGGTTTATTATTTTGATAGGATTTTGAACATTTTCATTATTTTTAGATTAGAGTTTTAGAATTTTGCGGTTTTGAAGGTTTTTGAAATATATTAAAAACACTGAAAATCTAAAATCCTAAAACTCAACAACCACTAAACCTAAAGCAATAGAACTCTCAAACCCTAAAACAAATCTTAAAAATCACTCAAAATTGTGTCATCTTAGACGTTGGATACTTATCTTATATATCTTATTAGACTATATCCACCAATCCCTTTAAATTAATACAGTATATTGTTATAGATTATTTTTGAAATTAATTTTATTTTTTTATAAATTTTAATGGATTAAATTAATAAAAAAATTATAATTTTTATTTTAGTTTTGGTGAGTAAAACCCAAACAAATTTCCAAAAACAAAACTACCAAATTTAGAAAAGTGGTGGGTTTGGAGTTGAGGGAATAAATGCGTGTAATGGCTACCGGCCAGAGAGAGAGACGCTTCCAGCCATGAATTCAATAAATGAATTAGTTCTACTTCCTCCTTTAAATTTCAACCGTTGGATCCATTCGAAGATTAGATCACGGCCGTTCGAAGTACTCGCTTTGGCTTTGATGGGGGGAAATAAAGACTCTTCTTGATTAACACTTAATTTCAAAATAATAATAACATTATTGAACGATAGGTTAAATTAATTTATTTATGAATTCAAATAGGTGTGGTGAAGTGAAGGTGAGCTGCCGAAAATATTTATTTAATTAAGTAATAATGAACATGTCCTCTTCTTTCACACGACCATTGAATGAGTTGTGTCCGAAGTAGTAGTAGATATTAGCTGTAGATTTAGTGACAGGTTTCATTAATCTGTTTATTAAATTAGAAACATTGACTATGTCATCCAGATTAAAATATGTAGAATACCATGTGAACTGTCAATTAAATGATTTATTTGGATTTTAAGATTTTTTATATTTAATCAATTTTGGTATTCGGGCGTGACTTTTGGGTGGGAAATGTTTGGGAGCAATTAAGAGGAGAATGGAAAAGAAATGGCAGGCAAACAAGTAAGAAAATATGTGTTATTAAGTTTTAGCAAGAGGGATTTGGAAAGATTTGTGTGGATTAAAATTTCATTTACTTTTTCTTTTCAATTTAGATTTAGGAAGATTTGGAGTGATTTGAGTTATAAATACGATTTTACCTATTTTATTTTGGCGATTAGAGGTCACACACATCAAACACCTTGATATTAGAGTCAGAGTAATTGCATGTCAATTTACTCACATCTCCGCATCTTCCTGTGGTACCACCAAGCTTTAACTAACTGATAATCGAGTATAGTTAGACAATATTTTAGATCATCGGATAAATACCCTGTTAATTACCCATTTATTACTCAACAACTAAAATTTAATATTTATTATTCATTTTTTCTCTTATTTTTCTGCATATCAGTCATTTTTATTTATACTCTCAATTTTTTTTATTTCCTATCTTTCAAGTACCTTCTATCTCAGTCTCTCAAAACACATATTCATATCCTTAAGGTTGGAATGATGATAGAATGTGATAAAAGTTTATTTTAAATAAGTGGTGATGTCTAGAGTGAGAAAGAGAGTTCATATTTTTATATGTTTGATTTATGATGTAAAATATTCAATTCTTATATAATCAAAATAAAATTTTATAAGTTTAAGTAAATTAATTAGGCTTGGTTCAGTTATGTTTTTCTTTTGTTAAATGTGACACAAAGCTTTGGATTCACATTTCATTACTAACAAAATCCTAATTCTATTTTATTTGAGCTCGGACCAATTTAAAATCAGCTCATAAGAACATACACTCGACGTTCACTATACATGATATTCCATTAAATTACAATGTGTGATCATAATTTAATTAAAAATATTTATATAGCATATATTGTGCGCACATAGTGAATGAATTAGAAATTTTACCATCACGTACAAAAAATTAGCATACATTACTGAGATTATTTTAGCTGAATTGAGTAACAAAAATAAAAACATAATATTTTTAAGATGACTAAGTAATATTTTGAAGCTGAATCAGTGTATAAAAATAAAAAATATTATATTTTTAAACTTAATTGATAATACAATAATTAAAAATATTTTATTTTACACTAAATTAGGAATAGTCTCGAAGTCCATCCAGTAGTACCGTCACTCAAATCCGATACTCATCTTAGAATACTCAAATTTTGATCTGCAAATTTATATTGTGTGGTCTTCAAATCAGGACTTGTCAAGAACAAGAGGCAATCCCAGCCTTATACGATCCACTTGCAGTGCAAAACACAGCTTTAAGATTAGCATCCCCACACGACAACTAATGCTGAGCAATTTTCGTGTCTCGTACTGTCTGTCCTGTGTAAACGATAATGCGCACGTGGTCGTCGAGGGATTACTCTCCTAGTGTAAACGTGCTGACTCCAAGAATTCTTGACTTGATAATGGGAAACGTTAGTTAGTGCTAATCAACTGTGCACTAATTGTCTGCTGTGATTAATCGGGTAACTACTTAATTAGCAATTCGAGAACCGAGGGATGCGAAGATTGAGATGATGGTTAAGACGTGACTAATGATTGAGTTTAAATGTAATGTAAAATGTTAGGTCCCATTTAGGCTGTGTTTGGTTTAGGGAAAATTTAGTGGAAAGGAAAATGTTGAGGGAAATTGGTAAAATTCAATGTTTGGTTTAGATGGGAAATATGAGGGAAAGAAAATTATGTAGAAAATTAGAAGGAAAGTTATGGTAAATTAAAAGGAGTTTTGAAAATTCTAAACCAAACAAAAAACAATAAGATGGAATTCATCATGTATTTCACTTTTCATCAAATTTTCCTTTCCCTACAATTTTCCCTAAACCAAACACAGCCTTAGTGGAGCAATTTTATTAAAGA
This sequence comes from Kalanchoe fedtschenkoi, assembly GCA_002312845.1. Lineage (NCBI taxonomy): Eukaryota > Viridiplantae > Streptophyta > Magnoliopsida > Saxifragales > Crassulaceae > Kalanchoe > Kalanchoe fedtschenkoi. Next base: position 5,490,603 of record NQLW01000008.1, read on the forward strand.
AGCGTAAAAGGTAAAGCTGTTTAAAGTATAGTATGATATTTGACTTACGTCACATAAATATATATATGAGAAAAAAATGAATGAGTAGAGCAGCAGCAAATAAATACCAAAATTTTGTTGGACTTATTTATAATAAACTCGATTAATACTCATTTATATTTCGCACAAAATTTATTTATAAAATTCAACTTGGATGAGATTTTCAAAATTTTATGATTTTAAGGGTTTTTAAGATTTTACAGAGTTTCGAACCTTGAGATTTCGGAATTTGAGTTTTGGAGTTTAATTTTTTTAAAATTTTAAAATATATAGGACTATAATAATAAATTATATGTCCATCCTCAGTCATTTTCTGTCACATTCCAACTCGTGGAAATTGGAACTGAACGCCAGATGAGACATTGCAAAATCATGCCTACTTGATTTAAGGGATGGGAATGAACATGGGGCCGACCAACGAGCTGCTAATTAAACATTAGTGTCTGGTTGGAAAATGTCAAGGATCTTATCTATGACTATAATAATATACTTGTATTTTTATTTAATTATTTAAATTTAGGGATAGGTACGAAATGAGAGTATGTTCTATTTCTAGTTCAAAAATAGAGGTCACTATTTTTCAATTTTGAAATTTACGATCATTTTTAATGAAAGAAATGTCTAATAATAATTGAATTTATAATTAAAACTATAATTACTACATACAAAATATAGTTAGGCGCCTAACTAAAACAATATCGTTTTAATATATATTTTTAATTTAATCTTAAATATTTTAAACTCGTATCATTCTCTCACTAATGTGACAATCTAATTAATAGGTCGAATTTGTTGCAGTATATAATTATTTGTGTTCGAAAGTAGATAAATTGCTCAATTTGTAAATGTTAATTACAGGTTGTAATTATAAATTCAAATATTATACAACAGTCTTAAATTCAAAATGTTCGTACATTTTAAAATTAAAAACTAATGACTGTATTGAGACGATATAACAACGTATCCCATGTATACTTTTCCTTTAAATTTAGCAATCAAATGTTGACTTTGAAAACTATTATCCTTTTCATAACAAAATTTTTTTTTAATTATTTTTTTTTTGTAAATTGCGATTTGAATTATAGTGATTTGGATGGGGAAACATACTTATGAACTGGAATTGCCTTCAGCAAATAAAAAATATTAAATAGATGATACATCAAATAATTGGAGACGAGGTTCACATATCTCGGTTCGGTTTTAAATTTTAAAAAATTATTCGATTTACAGTTTCATATTTTAAAAAAGAATTACTAATAATTTGGTTCGATTTTTAATTTTTCTCGAACCAAACTGTCGGGACGATGGGTGTCTCTATTCTTTTTTTATATATTTAACTTGGCTTCTTCTTTCTTTGTGACTTGTAGCCAAATATATTATTCATAAATAACAAATGCCAATCAAACTACATTACAAAATTCTGTATTAAAAAGATAATGCAGGACATGTGAAAGCAAGAACGTGTACAAATGCGATATACGTACGTGGAGATTTATGATCCCCAAAACATTTATTTTTATGCACGTGATTCATTTCTGCAGCTGCCCTGCTGTGACTTTTATTATTAGTACGACTTTTGATTGTCAGGTAGCGACCAGGCTGAGCAATTGTGAGGGCAACTCCATCGGAGTCGGAGGAGTTATGAATGTGGTTTGTAGTACATCGCGGGGGGTGTTCAAATTCAGGTCTGCAGATTTGATTGGAATCGATTCGGGTCTGATCCGAATCGATTTGGCTGATTGATTTTGATCCGAGATTTCGTTCCCGATCTGATCCAAAATTGAATTTTTTAATCCGGATCAGAGTGGACAGGATTAGTCGTTTCTTATTTTAAGAAATAAAAAGTTTATAAATACAATTTATTAATAAAAAGTTATAATCAAGATCTGATTATAAAACCAGTCCGGTCCAACTCAAAATTTTCCGATCTGATATTTTATTAATTATTCTTTTATACCGATTTCGTTCCACTACGATTATACTCTAGTTGTTAGGCCCCTCACCCGGCACCCACAACAAAAATCTGACACGAGACACTCACACGAATAACACGCATCAACATACAATAATATGAATAAAGGACGAAAGAAACACGATATTTTTAACGTGGTTCAGCTCTCCAACAGAGCCTACGCCCACGATCTCCACTATTTTTAGATATGTATTACAAGAATGGACTCACCTCTCACTAACCAAAAACCTACAAAAACTCTACATCACTCAAGAAGAATCTCTCGTGAATTCTCCTGGAAGACTTCCACTGAGTCTCTCAAATTATTCCTACCACTATGACATCCTATTTACAGTGTACTAATACTGAATCAAATAGGATTTCTAATCCTACCAAAATAGTAATTTAGTAATCTACCAACAATAGAATTCCTAATATTAATCAACTTACAAATAAGTTAATTATCTCTTTCATCTTCATATTTAAAAATCTAATCAATTTCCAACAAACATATTTGAAACGATGAACTTCATAGTTAAACTCGTAAGAGGTATCTAACTGATAGTTAAAAGTGGTTCATTTCTTTCATGATATCGTATTACCTACATGATATGATTTATGGAATAAGAAATGGTCTAAAAAAAATTACTACCTTCGACATGATAGGTCACACATATAAGACATTTATTTATTGTGAATACAAAAATTATGGAAATACAATTTTATTAAAATGACATGACATAACATAAATTTATTTTACATTTTACTATTTGATAAGGATGCCTTGAGGGGAGTTGTACTCTTGTCGTTTGCGTTGTGATATTTTAATGGTAATTTGACAATTTGATATAGAGATTTATAATTAATATTTTAGTGATAATTTGATTGTCAGGCAGGGCAATTTCATGATATTTGGACCTGACTGGTTGAGGTCTGCACAGGATCGAAATGGATCTGACTGATCGATTACGATTTGATTTTCGTATTACATTTTTCAGTTTGATTCAAAATAAAAAAAAATTTGGATCCGAAACGGAATGGATCACATTAGTCATTAAAAACTAAAGTCTATAATTAAAATTTATTAATAAGAAATTTTGGTCAAGCTCGAGACGGAATGATTTTGCTCACTTTCTACTTAATTTGTAAAGTAAATTATAAATACATTATTTCTATTTTCATCTGATTTCAAATTAGGTGCCGTACTTTGTAAATTTTTAATTTTAATACTTCAATACTAATTTGAAACAAAAAAACATCATAACTCATCAGATTAAGTGTGGATTCTCAAAATCATGTAATAGACTATCTCATTTATAGCGTTAGTGTACTTAATCTCATGAATTATAATGTTTGTTGTTTCAAAATTAGTTTTGGAGTATTTAAATTGACAATTTACAAAATACGATAGCTGATTTGAAATCAGGTGAAAATACACATAATGTATTTTTAATTTATCCTAATTTTATAAGTATATATAAAGCTGGTCCAAACCGGTCCAATCTGATCCAAATCCATCATTTTCCGGTCTGATTCACACTTATATGATATTGGTCCGATCAATCTTCCGTGATTTATTTATTATTCTAATTCCGATCTATTTCGATTCTAATCTGGTCTAGATTTGAACCGGTGAACAATCCTAATTACATGTATAACGGGTTTATAAAGTTTTTTTTTTTTATTGTGATTCATATTTTTCATGATGTAGTTCATGGAATAAGAAGTGGGTCCAAACAAAATTTCCCTACCTACAACATGATTAGGTCTCAGATATGGAGTTGTAAGATATGTTTATGGTTGTGCAATAAAAATTCATAAAAACAAAATTTATACAAAATCATAAAATGTTATAATATAAATTACACGCCACAAATCTATTTTTTATTATATTGGATGATGATGCCTTCAGTATTGACATTATTATATTTGAGAGTTATACTATGTTCGTTTAGTATTTGATATTTTTATGATAATTTGGCATTTTTTTATGTAAAAGTTTATGATAAATATTGTAATAATGGGTAATAATATATTTGTATTGATTTTTATTTTAATAGTATTTTACATGATATTTGTATTTTTTTATTTAAAAAATTTATAGGAATTTCGTTGTTCCGGTCTGATTTTAATAATTATAGTTAAAAAAAGTGTAATTAATATATGTAATAAATTTTTTTTGAAAAAAATGTCTAAGCAAGAAAAAGAAATCATTTTCTGTCCTTTGATCACGTCGTTTTCCTTATCATTACTTAATAAACTCAGATAGTGATTGAGCAAGAAAATGATTTGAAGGTACAGGCAGGTTTCAATCTGATACAGATAATGATGTGTGATTTTCATGTGATGTGAACTTTAGAGATTGCACACGTTATTTAGGCTCTGTTTGGCTCGGGGAAAATTTGAAAATTTGATAATAAATAGAATAATTTTATGCTCAGGCAAAGTTGCAAAAAATAAAAAAAAGAAATTAGAATGAAATTTTAATTAAATAAAAAAACTGATTAATACGTTTCATATAAATATTTATTTTCAAAAAATAAATAAGAGGAAAATGAGATAAAATTAATGATATTTTGTTTTTCTTATAATTTTCCTTTATCTCTTTCGCTTGAGCCAATGCATTATCTCCGTTTAGTAACATGTATTAGAAACGTGATAGTATTATTAATATCATGATGATATATTTGGTTCAAATAAGATTAAGTATTAACAATGCAGAAAGAGAAAATTTATCTTTAGAAATCCGTATTAATAATACATTCTCGATAAATAATATTATTTATACGGATATTAATAATAAATATATAAATAAAATTTATCCTCTATACTAGAAATAGAAAAGCGGTCGATTTGAAACTATAATCAAATCATGCAACTGATTGGAGCAGTAGACGAATCAATCTAGTCAATAAATCTATAAGGCTGTGTTTGGTTTAGGGAAAATTGTAGGGAAAGGAAAATTTGATGAAAAGTGAAATTCATCATGGATACCATCTTATTTTCTTTTGTTTGGTTTAGAATGAAAAATTTGAAGGAAAGTTTCAAAACTCATTTTAATTTACATTAACTTTCCTTCTAACTTTCCACATAATTTTCTTTCCCTCATATTTTTCATCTAAACCAAACATTAAATTTTATCAATTTTTCTCCACATTTTCCTTTCCACTAAATTTTCCTAAACCAAACACAGCCTAAAGGAACCGAGATTGTTTAACCTCCTATCCAATTTTAATAACTATACATATTTAGTTGGATATCTTCAGCATATTTGTCGTTCATTATTTATTCAATTCAGATTAATTTTTATGGCAACTGAAAAATGTAAATTAATTTCACCAACACTAGTGTTTTCTGGCCCACAATACTCCCTCCGTCCTCTATTACATGTCGTTTAAGGTTAATTTGAGTAGATTAAGGTGAAATTAATGCTAGCGGGTGAACAAATTTAATGAATGAATGGTTAATATTTTTATAAAAAAATTCGTGCAAAAAGTAAACTTGGTAGATTATTACTGGTGGGGAATGTATTTTTTATTGAATATGATAAAGAAGTTATTAATGTTTGACATTTTAAGGTAGTTATTGATATTAAATACGCATTGAAAATTGTTAAGTGACAAGTAAAAGTGGACAAAAAAATTCGGTTAAATGACATGTAAAAGAGGACAGAGGGAGTAATTTCCAAGTGCCCTGATTTAAATATAAATTCAACTTAATTCAGCTCCATACTGATTAATACAAACAAGTCCAATTCAACTGAAGAGCGCAGTTGGCTGTCTCTTCTGCGTAATCATCTCCAGCACCCACCACCAGCATGGATTCAATCCAGACAGCTTGAAGAACAGCATTCCTCATTCCACCCTCTGATGCTGACTGATCACCTCTTCTGACGCGACACCGCAACTTTCCGCAAGCGTGACAGACAGGTAGATTGATCAGTCACATCCCCCTACCTGCGGCTGGTGCTGCTCTTGGAGAGGAGGAGGTGCTTCAGGTCGGAGTAGCTCCTGAGCTCGTCGAGTGCGTCGGAGGCCTTCCGGGAGAGGAAGAAGGAGGAGCTCGTCCCGGGCTCCTCTCCCGAATTGGTGGCGTGCAGCGAGCTGGTGGAGTAAGTCGAGTCCTGGCGCAGAGGCGGGGCTGACTGCAGCATGTGGACTAACGCGCCCACAGCTGCGTCCCGAGATCCGTATTCGGAGGTTTTCCTGCCCTCAGGCCCCTGACTATGCATCACAAATTACAAAATGGAAAAATAAGTCCGATGAATTAACGAAACGTCAGAAAATAAAATCAAGCGAATCGACATGATAACCTTACACTAGATCGAAATCCTGTAACACATAAAAATTTACAAAACATGAATTAATTGAATTATCAAATGAAAATAAATTATTCAGCAATCATATTCAAAAGTAATTTTCATACACGACCCGCATTTAAAAAACGACAACATAGTATCTTTTCTACAGTGCTTTTTTTTTCAGAGGATACCCGATAAATATTTATATCTTACTTACGGTGACGATATTTCAAGCATAAATGGGGATTAAGTTTTTTTTCCCGCTTAAATTCAGTTCTTTTTTTTAAAAAAAAATTACAGAAATTTAGAGTCTTGAAATTAATGATCCTGCAGAAATTTTCAATCCAGTTCCAGTTAATTTTCAGCTTCGAAGAACACGCCCTAAAACTATCAGATTCAAATGAATCATGAGATGTTTGACAGTTTAGAGAAATCGGCAAAAGGAGGAAATAGTAAGTTTTGATCAGCGAGGAGTACCTGAAATTAGTATCCGATGCATCGAGATCAAACGGACATTGAAATTCAGGCTCATCCAAGTCATCCTGGAAAGATAAGCGACTGGAACTTCTCGAAATTCCAATCCGCGGAGAATCGCTGGAAGACAGCCCCGAGAACCGACTGGAGTCATCCTTGCCATCTCTGGCCAACTAGCAAAAAAAAAAGAGACTAGTTACATGCCGGGGGAAATGATGCGGGTATGTAAAAAAAATGGAAGAAAAATTTACAAAGAACCAATACCTTCTGAACCGAATGCTGAGCTGTTGCCCCGGTGTGTAACTCGGGGAGCCTGGACGCGTCAGGTTTTCTGAAGGACCGGTTTCTGGAGGGAGATTCTTGTGACGAAGGATAGAGCTTCAAGCTTCTCGGGGACATTGGGGGGAGAGATTGTCGGCTGAGATCGGAGGAGCAAGGAGATAGGCAAGCGGTCTTGTTCACCATCGGAAGAGGGATTGCAACCGGAGCGGATTCTCTACGCAGCCGAGACTGCATGGCGCTGGCGTTGAAATTGCTGGGAGGAGATGGGGAAGGCGTGGAGAAGGGCGGCGAGAGCTGGTAGTCATCAAAGCTGCCGCTGCGTCGGTGTCTTGCCGGTATGAAGGCGTTATGCGCCCCGGGGCCGTACATTTCCATACCGGGAGGAGACGGGGATGGAAAATCATGGGAGAGGGGCGATCCGCGGTAGGCGGGCGGGGAGCCGCCGAAAGTCTGGTTTCGGGAGTGAGCAGGGCCCTTGTGGAACCCGCTAGTCCAGCTATGAGGGCGGTGGAACGGTGAGCTCGAAGGCGGTCTTGTCACTCGCTGAGGCAAAGAAATTGCGTGGCCGGCCTTATCTAACCCGGTGAAATACCTGTGAGAATCGGTCGCAGGGCTGCCCACGTAATCTAAGATGATCTGCGAAGAAAGAGATGTCGAGCACTCCAGGTTGAAACCCGAGAGCGAGGGGCGGTACATCACAGACGCACAAAACTGGCCGGGATGCGCCTCCACGGGCGTGAAACTATATGTCTCCATGGCCTCCATCTCTTGCAGCGTCAGCGGCTCGCTGAACGAGGAGACCTTGTATATGACGTCAAAATTACAGTCGCTGTTGGCCGAGGTGAGTTTCCTGAAGAGCTTGTACGATGGGAGCAGCCTCATCGTCGAGTATAAAGACCGTAGCATCAAAATGGTCTTCTTATACACCCGTTTGAAAGCCGCTGACGAGCTCTCGCCCATCCGGGTAGACAAAGGCGCCATCCGCTGACACTCATACTGAATCACCCACCGCTCTACTACCGTCTCGACCTTATCCGCTGAAAACGAACCGACATCCTCGTGAACCAGGACGACGTCTATCACCATCGGATCAGCCAGATTCCTATGCCAGAAGCTCAAGTTATCCAGCGCCGCCGGGCGCTCCCCCAACGCCAAACCAAACCATTTATCGCTCTTCGTCACCTTACTAGGCCCCGACAACTGACTGTCACGCTCCCGGGCTCCAATGGACGGTATCCTCGAGCTGAGAACGATATGCAACGACTTTAGCAGAAACTGGGACACGATTTGCTCCAGCCGCGCCAGGTCCTGATTCTGGGAGTTCTGATGCATATGCGCATCCATTTCCCAAATGCCCCCAAATCCGGTAATTCGAAGCCCTAATTTTCAAATTTCAATCTCATCAATCTCCACCTGGGAAACCCCTTCATTTCTGGAAGCCCTTGTTCAACACATCAACAGCTATTTACTGCAAAAATCAACAAAAAAATATAGCTGCCATCATCCCAAGATTGTGTTTTTATTATTGCAGACAATTTAATTTTTCAAATTACGAACATTTCCCAGACTTCATAGCAGACACATAATCAAGCAACGAAAATTAATTCAGAAAAATAATAAGAAAAAAAACCCTAAGAGATCTGTCATCTGCGACGGCACATTTTCGAAAATCCCAGATCAGCATGTAAGACACAGAATCGAACAATTCCAGCAGATGGGTGCGTGAAATTATGCAACTAGCTGGGATCCGAGAGGTCTACATTCCGATTTCGGAAACCTAAAGTTGGGATTTTTATTCAAAAAGATAATTTGAAAACGGGCTTACAGATGAGACGAAGCTGGGGAGGGCGCGGGCGCGCGGAGTCGAAGGCGTGGCTGCGGCGGGCGTAGAGGAGTGTTTGGGTTGCGAGTTGGGGAGGAGGGATTGATGAAGGTGGAGGCGGGCGGGCGGGCATGCAGGCGCGGGATTGGGCGGAGGGAAGGCAGCGTTTGGCTGATCGGGGTGAGTAATCAATTAGTTAAAGCTTGTCAGGAGACTTTTTTCTCAACGTTGGCAAACATGGTGTTAAAAATGATCAAGGCTAACCTATATATTAATAATTTAATAATATTATTAATTTGCTTTTGTTATCTGTTAATGGATCTTATTTAATTTTTTAATTATCAGATTAGGACTTAAAGCGTCATTGGATTCTTGGTTTATGATTTTGTCAGGTAGCTTAGGATTTTTATTGGGCTTCTTTATGGGCCGCATAAATTGGCCTGTTCAAATGCATTCTGAGGTTTGTCTTTGGGCCGAGGAGGATGAACTCTTCCGTCATGGTTTAAATAGAAAAAACAGGCTCCAAAATCATAACCGAATCACAATTCAAAATAATTTAATTTTGATGATTATCGGTTTGGTTGCTAAATCGAACCGTAATATCAATTGTTACGGTTCAGTTATTACTTTTAATAATTTGTATTTGGATATAATAGAAAAATGAATTATTAAAATAATAATAACATTAATATATAGTTAATTGATATTTGTGGTTAAAATTGGTTATTACACTATGTTATAAATAATTGTATAACAGATAATGAAAATATTTACTTTTCTAATTTTTTATTAATTTATTACGAATTTAAGCGGTTATTAAGTAAGAGTTATATGGAGAGGAAAATGTTTTGATCAATTTTTGGTTTTAGACCAACCCAAACCCAAATAAATCAATTCAGACCAAAATTGAACCGTTATAAATCGATTTTGATTTTCGGTTTTGAAAATATAAAACCGAATAATATAATTATGTTCTAATTCAGTTTGGTTTGGTTCAAAAATGAACCGATGAACAACCCTACAAAATACGCCATTTTTTGAATCATCATTTAAAATTAATTGATGTTAATTTATTTTGATTTTATTGAAGTTGTGGAATAATACTAGAGGTTGAGTGTGAAAAAGTATTATTAAAAAAAACCATGTTTTAATTCAATGATAAAACCACGTAATTTTATTGTGCGAATCTAATTGTTGCATTAATATTAGTTTAAGACTGCAGCTACAAATTTTATGTTATAATCTTATATTTTTTTCAACAACTCGAATATTTCGGAATGTAATTTGAAAACAGTGATTATTCAAAACTTTTTTAGATAATTATACTGAATATCATCACTAAAGTTAGATGATTTATGTTTTCTATATTAAATTTAATATTGTTTGGATTTCTTTTATAGGAGGAGCATTCATAAAGAAAAAAGAAATATTCACCAAATTGAGCTTTGGTGCCTTCAAATAGTTGGAATACAAGGGACTGAATCACAACCTTTCCATCTCATAATTGGAGATTTATTTATTTATTTACTTACGTCTAGAAGTGGTTTTCAAAGTCTCTCAACTTGCTCATAATAAACTGCCCTGCCACTCAGATAGATAGGTTTGTTGACCTAAATATATTAATGTGATTTGTCAACGTTAGAGGGGCTCAGATCCGATGCAGCGTAGCAATATACCGGGAGCTGCAAAAATATACAGTGTATTAATTATGTTAGTGAGGAGAGGCCATCCGATACGTGAAGCGGAATGATAACACAATACATAATGATATGAATAAAGGATGACAGAAACACACAATATTTTTTAACATAGTTCACCTCTCCAACATAATCTACATGCACGATCTCCACTATTGATAGATATGTATTATAAGAATGGACTCATCTCAATTCCCCATAGGTTTTCTCTAATCAAAAACGTATAAAACTCCCACTGAGTCTCTCAAACTATTCCTACCACTAGAACATCTTATTTAGAGGGTACTAATACTAAGTCGGAATAGTAATTTAGTAACTTACCAAAAATAAAATTTCTAACATTAATCAACTTCCAAATAAGTTGATTATCTCTTACATCTTTATATTTAGAAATCTAATCAATTTCTAACAAATTATGTTTTATTACACAAAATATCAATGAACGGCACTGAACTATATTTAGAAGGACTTTATTATTGTGATTTATTTTCGCTCTCATTTTTCTATTTTTTTTTATTTTAAAAAACCAGTGTTAAATTATACGTGGTGCATCAAAACATCCTTAGACAGACATTTTTCTAGAAACTGAAGTTTGCTAACGGGCGTGATGACCATTTCCACAAAAATCTATGAAACCCGACCTCGTCATCTATATATCTGACCCTTGAAGTCTTGAAGTGGTTAATATTCGGTACGAAAATGAGGACACAAAACTTGGAGACAAATCCATTTCAATGTGTATGTGGGGCTGCATTTTTCCTGTTTACTTTTAAGATTTTCGAGAATTCATCTCTTCACGACTGGAGAAATTCTGAAAAATCTAAATCGACACGCAAATACGGTTCCCATTGTTTAATGAAATTTATGCTTGACCAATAACAATAATAAATTAAATCTAAAATCAATCGGTATATATTATAGACCGAGGATTCAACCGGCTCAATTACAGGAGGATATATATATATATATTCCGGATTGGGGCAAATTGCGTGGAAAAATCGACGTAAGTAAACGTTGCCTCTTGGCTACTTTTGTGGCTGACATTTCCTACATTATTGAGGACTTTTTCACATGTGATTAATGACATTTCCTACTTTTGTGGATGACATTTCCTACATTATTGACTCAATCCAATTAAATTCATTTAAATTGAATTTGGATTGATATAATTTATTTGGATTGAGTTTTGGATTGCACTTTGTGATTTGGTTTGTCTTTGGATTGGACAAATTGAATTCGGGTTGATTCAAGTTATAAAACACAACCCAAATTATAATCATAAAAAAAATAAAAAATAAAAATATTTTTTATTAATGAAAGTAAATGGGTTGATCCAAAATCAACCAAATTAAGAATATTGAATTTGGGTTGGGTTGGATTGGATTGTTTTATATTTGGATTGAATTGTTTAAAATTTGGGTTGAATTATTTTATTATAAATGAATTTGAATTATGAAAAACCCAACCCTTATTTACACTCCTACATGCATTTATGTTATAATTGTCACAATTAATTTCCGCAGCTGAAGGAGCACTCATAAGGAGCTTCAATTATTAGATGAAACATCAATGTGAATGTCACGTGATATTTCAATCAGTTACGTGACACATTGAAAAGAAAAAGAAAAATTCAAAGCTATTGATGAATCTCGTATTATTTTAATATTTTAAAATATTACGCGGCGACTTCTCACATTGAGGGTGTTTATAGTCCGCATCATAATAACAGGTAAATATAGTTTTTGGGACTCAATATTTTTTAATATGGCATTATCTGATTTCAAGTTTCAAATGCTACAAAAATAACATTCATTTTTTTAGTATTCATTTAACACAATGTTGTGTACTTTAGTTGTCATCGATTACTTATCACTTAATTAATATATATTTATCCACTTTTACATGTCACTAAAAAATTAAAATTCACATTTAATACTGTCATATATCTTAAAAATAAAAAATTAATTAAATCTTAGCACTATTCACAAAAAATTGTTATACACTAGTAATAAAAACACATTTTACATTCTTAATTAAAAAATTACATTTAATACATAAATATTAAATTTCTAAATCAACTAGTATTAGTACCTCAAAATGACCTTACACCACTACTATTATAAGCCGGAGGGAGCATTTTTTTATTTATTAACCCATCTCAATTTATATTTATTATTACGAGAGAAAGTTAAATAAATGCATTTTTATTATGAGATGAATGAAATATTATCCAGCCTTTCGGGCACAAAACTTTGAAGTCGTGCATTTAATGAGAACACAATATGTTATTTTTAAGTACATAAATCTTTTTATTAGGAAGTGAAAAAATATTTTTGGGCGTCCCAAAAAATGGACGCTTATTGAGGCTTTGTTTTGGTTTAGTGGAATGAAAAGGAAGAGAAAACTGAAGTTTGAGTGAATTATATTTTTTGAAATATTTTTCAATGATTTTTTATGAAAAATAAAAAGTAAAGTATAAAAAAAATACTTCTGACTAAATCTACATTCTAACTCTCCGGCCAATTTTCTTTCATCCTATTTCTCCAAAATAAAATCAAATTTTTAATTTACTTTCTCCCATATTTTCTTTTCCATCTCAAATTTTAATTTTTTGTATTAGATTGTGGATTGTAATGTTAATTGTTACGCTCTCATTGCTAAAGAAGTAAAATGTTTGGTAGATAACATATGATTAAAGAGTATTATTATTATATGTGTAGACAAAATCACATATAAAGAAGAGATTATAAATAGCCTATGAATAAATACTCATCATAATTTTTTAAATAAATATATTACCGCATTAATAATCACATCTCATTCCTAATACCGTCAACCAAACAGTGTTGTAAATTTAATAAAAACCGGCAAACCGATGAATCGAATCAAATTGAACTGAATTGAATTGAATTGATAGGTTCAGTTCGGTTCGGTATGGTTTTTAATTTTTTTTGAAACTGAACCAATCCAAATCGAACAAAATTAAAATTTTATATGAAAATTTTCATATTTAGTAATTAAATTAGTCAATAAAATCTATGAAAAAATTAACCGAACCAAATCGAACCATGTGATTTGATTTGATTTTTTAGAACTAGTAGTTCGGTTCGATTCAAATTTTCAAACCAATTACCAATTATTTGATTTGATTTTTTATTTAAAATCAAACCGAACCGAATATAATGTGTAGTCACAATTTTTAACCGTCATTTTGTAACGGTGAATAAATGATAAAACAATATGTAAAAAAGGAAAAAGAATCAGATGAGGCAGTTGAGAATATTCCGATTTTCATTCCCAATCCCAAGAATTCGGGTTATATCAAATCTGCCTCACCAATGACATCTGCTATTCCCTTTACACACAAAAATACAAATAAAATAAATAAATAAATAACCCAAAAGGCAAGCCAAAAGATGCTTCATTATTGGCCACAGAAAATGTCAATTTCGTATAGAACAGCCCCACACGAAACCTTCTTATCGAATAATTAATTAAATAAACCACCCCTTAATCGCACGACCAATCACGATCTTGTTGCTTGTTAATCACATCCAAATCGCCGTCACTAATCAGATTACAGATACATTGAACCTGGACACTCCCGACATCGCCTATAAACACAGACGCCATACGCTATCCATAACACATTTTCACTTCAGCAACCTCTGCACTTCATCGCCATTTTTCACATTTCTCTCTCTAACTTCGTCGGCATGGCTGCGGTAGAGGGTGACGCGGCGGTGATGAGGAGGATGAACGCGGAGCTGATCGAGGAGCTGAAGCGGAGCGAGGAGCGGGAGGCGCGGGCGCGGCAGGAGCTGGGCCTGGT
>NQLW01000008.1:5511222-5582550 GCA_002312845.1 Kalanchoe fedtschenkoi
GTTGACGGGACACATCTTTATGGAAAATATCAGGGAAAATTGCTTATTGCGGTGGGATTGGATGCAAACAATCATGTACTTCCACTTGCTTTCGCCCTTGTCGAGAGTGAGAATAACGACAGTTGGGGGTGGTTCATGAATTGTCTGAGGGCCGGTGTAACTGACCGAAGTGGCTTATGTGTTGTCTCCGATCGTCATGCCGGTATTATGCATGCCATGACATTCCCTGAATGGTCGCCTCCCATGGCATATCACAGATTTAGTATTAGGCATTTTGCGAGTAATTTTCAGACTCGTGTTAGAAGATTGGAGCTGAAGAGACAATTAGCCACTATTGCATACAAAAATCAGAAGCATAAGTTTGATTCAAGTTTCAGAGATTTCATGGAACTCTTACAGCATGATTTGCCCACACGTAAGTGGTTGTTTGACACACCTCCTGATAAGTGGACTTTGGCTTATGATGAATTTGGAATGCGCTGGGGTTCGATGACCACCAACGCAAGTGAGGTATACAATGGAGTAATTCGATGTGCTAGGGATTTGCCTATAACTGCATTGGTTCATTACACCTTTAAGCAATCAAACCACTACTTCGTGAGGAGACGGGAACAATATGCTGAACATGGTAAGAAATTTGCACCAAAGATCGAGGATAAGATGGTTAAGCTGCTGAAGAAGGCTGCATTTCATAACGTCACAATGTATTCTCATGCCAGTGGTGAGGCATCTGTGCGTACTAGGGGATCAGACCATGACCATGAGATTAATTTAGTGAATAGAACATGTTCTTGTGGGAAGTGGCAGTTGTTTCATTATCCGTGCTCACATGTTATCAGAGTGTGTAGGATGCTCAGGTTGTCAAAATATTATGGAGTTGCCCCCGAGTACTTGATGGATTACTATAATAACACTTGGGCTCCGGTCTTCCACCCCATGCCCGACAAAGCATATTGGGAAATCGGACCATATCAGACTCATCTTCCAAATGCATGGTTCAGGCGACCCGCACAAGTCACACGGGCCGCAGAGCCTGCATTTGTTCGTAACGAAGCCGTCCCAAGACATTCGACGCGCACAAAGAGGGGCAGAATTAGGTACACTCCTTCGCAGGAGGAGCAGGGGCGTCGTAGATTCGATCATTAAGTTACGTTAGATTATATGACATTTTATAATATCTGGTATGTTCTTATTCAGATTGTGTTTTAATTATTAAATAATATTTTGAGAATTTTCAGAAACTTTCACGTATATTCCGGTTGTTCAACAATTTATTGGTTATGCCATATAGAGAAAGTAGAATTTTGTCCCCAAGTATATGCATGCGGTCGAGTGAGGGCTTCACCGCTGAAGTTGTAATCAACAAACTTCGTTGTTAAGAACAGCGAAGTTTTAATCCAGGAACTTCGCTGTTTCTAACCACGAAGTATGGATAGAACTTCGTTGTTGCATACAGCGAAGTTCTGGTTCCCAAACTTCGTTCTTCAAAACAGCGATGTTTTGTGTAAACTTCGTTGTTTATGACAGCGAAGTAAGTAAATATTATGTTCGTGGTTCCTAACAGCGAAGATTATAATCATCTTCGCGGTCTGAAACCACGAAGATGCCACGTAGGCTGATGACCAGACGACGGCACCATACGTGTCTTCTTCGTGGTTTCAGACCGCGAACATGTCTCCAATCTCCGTGGTTTACAACAACGAAAATAGGAAAGTAGGGTAGAATGGATAACAAACCAAGAGGGAATATAAATTTGATAATGAACGAAGCGAAAAATGCAATTTTGAAATTTTTTCCACTTTATATCTCTGCATGAGCCGATGTTGTAATGTCATAAGATGGCTTATTCCATCATTAGTAATAATTTTTATTTTTTAAAAAAAATACTACCACAAATTTAATTTTTACCATAGCCAAATTGAAAAAGTTACGGGCTTATTAGCTTAACATAATTTAGGTTAGATTGGAAAAACGTGCCGCATATATATGAAAGATTTTCATTTAAAAAATAGATGCATTAACACAATTTAAGTGAAAAATAAAATTTAGTTACCGGTTAAACTTTTTCAATTGATCACTTTTGGACAAAATAGTGGCGCTTGATACATAAATAAGAGTTGAGACACATGCATATTTAAATATGCAAGTGGCAATAGTACGCAGTCACTTTTCATATTTTTCGCTATATTTAACTGGTGTCATTTTTCCCGGGATCGGTTAAAATAATGTCGTTCTTTTTGGCATTTTAGGTTTTTTGAGTTTTAGAAATTTTAGTTCTTTTTAGAGTTTTTAAAATTTTTAAATCTCAAAATTTCATATTTATATTGTTTTTAGAATGTTTCAAAACCTTTCAAACACTAAAAAAACTAAACCCTAAAACATTAAAAAAAACCCAAAACTTTGAAACCTCATAGCCCCTAAACATAATTCAAAATGATAACATTTTGACCGCTCAGGTATATAACTTACATAATCCGCCAAGGTATATCTATTTTTAAAATTTTAAATCACATTTTAAATATTTTTATAAAAAAAATATTCAGTTTTAAAAGTTTGTAAATATTCAATTATTTTTTATGAATTTTGATAATGAATAAATTAATTTTGATTTTTTTTATGTATGTGTCGATATTAAATATGTATTGATATTGTTGACTAAAAAATAATAGTTGATTTAGGAAGCAGGACTTGTAAATAAATCACTAATTTATTTGACAATCTCAACCACCAAATTTTTTTATGAGAAATTATCATCCTGCAGCACACAAAAAAGCTGCATTTAAAGAAGTTGAAGATAGTTTCACACAAAAATAATGCCAATAAATGTTCTTCGAACCATAAAAAAAAAAAAAAAAAATTTCCGGTCGAACACACGTACAGATGTTGGAAAAAAATAATCAAAATTTATAACCAAAAAATTTCTTAATTACATTTCATTAATATATAGAGAAAATCACTAAGGCTGTGTTTGGTTTGAGGAAAATTTGGTGGAAAGGAAAATTTGAGAGAAAATGAATCTCTCATAAAATCCATGTTATTTTCCCCTTGTTTGGTTTGGAGTGGAAAATTTTGTGGAAAGTAGTAAAAAAAAATTTAAATTAAACAGATTTTCCTTCTAATTTTCCTTCAAACATTCCATTTAGTTTTCCATCCTAATTTTTCTTAAACCAAACAAAGAATTTTATCACATTTTCCCTCAAATTTTCCTATCCCTCAAATTTTCCCTAAACCTAAAAGTATAATGAATTATCACTCAATGACTGTATGAATATCTGAATTGATGAAAAATGTGCAATGAAAAAATTCTGAATAATTTAGGATGTTGTTTGAAATTAGTTGGGTTGATTCATTAAATATTATTAATCTTATTAAATTTATTGAAGATTATGGTTAATTGAGTATGAAAAAACGTCATTTTATTTATTGATATTATTTATTTTCATAATCAAACAATATAGGTTTCGCATAAAAATTTGCTTTTTACAATAATATTAATTTGCAAACATTCTACACACTAGCTACGTTAGGCTCCAGGGCTAGCTGAGAGTACTAGTTAGGAATCTCGCTGCAGACTTGAACCGAAGTGTCACACTCTGAACCCGAAGGCCACGGGGGCTCGGCAAACCGGGCAAGAAGGCTTCTTCCTCAGCCACGCCTCGCCGCAGCATCTATGCAACACATGCAAGCACTCGCCCAAAGCAACGCACTCATTTTCGGCCTCAAACTCACTCAAGCACACCACGCACTCCGCCCCGCCCTCCTCCTCCAGCGGCGACATCTGCTCCTTATACGCCTTGAAGCTGAGCGTGACAGCCTGCTGGTGCTGGGTGCACTCCCTTGGGGAGCCCCGGAGCTGCACCGGGTCCGGCGGGCCTGACTCGAGATCAGGCGGGCGGTGTAGCATGTTTCGGTCGTGCAGATGTTTGACGATGAAATACGCCGCCAGCACCAGGAGCAGCAGCAGGGCGGCGGGGTAGATCATGAGGAGGATCTCCACGGCCAGCGACATGATCTGCTGAAGTAACATTGATTTTTGAAACTGTTATTGACGTCGAGAAATTGAAACTACTTATTAAAATTGAAACTATTTTTCTCGAGTGTCTGGTCGTCTTATTTATATTGAGCTAGTTCTGTCTCGTGTCGGAGTCCGAGGAAGTAAATACTACATAGTACGTACTCGACTAGGATTTCTATGTTCCTAATTCCTGGTGAGGGTTTGGTTTCTTTATTATGTGTATTTCTAATCTAACTTCCACCCGCTAATTATTTTAATTAGTTTCATTTATTTAATAATTTATGAGTGGGGGTGTTCAGCAATTTACACAGTGAGACTAAACCTGTCCAAGCAGACCTTGTCAGTGGTCAGCTTCTTCCGCATAGAACCATAACTACCCTGGGTGACGCATGTTACATTTTGACAAACCGAGTAGTATGTTAAAAAATTAAAATTTTGTTTAAAATAAATTATTAATTGTTACGTATCATTTTTTTCCAATTTAAAAGGATTTGGTGGATATAATGGGATTATTTATCCTAATAGTTAAAATGGTGTCATTTTAGATAATTTTTCAGAGTGGTAGGATTTCAGTGTTTTACAACTTTTAGTATTTTTGAGTTTTTAAAATTTTTGAATGTCAAGATTTCATATTTATATTGTTTTTAGGATGTTTCAAAAAAATTTCAAAAATGGCATCATTTCATAACTCTAAAATCTTAAACCTAAAACATGAAAAAACACTAAAAAAAAACTAAACTCATGTGGCCCAAAACTCATAAAAAATTTTGAAAGATTGTCATTTTGACCACTTAGATATATAACCCTTGAGGGCATATCTATTTTTTAAATTTAAAATTTCATTTTAAATAATTTTATAAAATAAATACTCAATTTTACAAGTTTGCAAATATGAATTATTTTTTTATTAATTATAAAATTGAATAAATTAATCTTAATTAATTTTTTATAGATATGTATCGATGTTTGATTTGTATTGATATTACTGAATGGCAAATAGTATTTGAGATAGGAATCCGAATTTGTTATTTAATTTGCTAATTTATTTCACAATCTCATTCATCACATTTTTTATAAAAAAATTATCAGCACAGAAAAATGCTGAAGTTCATCATCATTTTACAAAAAAAAAAACAGTAATGAAAATAATTGTACGATATTGTTGGTCAATACGTGGGTTTTGTTCCACACCCATTAAACAAAATATGTAAAGCTTTAAGTGTATTTGAGTTTTTCATTTGTCAATTAGTTTTGAGTGTGGAATCATTTAAACTAAAATGGTATCGGAATGAATTTTAGCCGCCCTCCGAGTAAATCAATGTAAGTCTCATTTGTGAGATATTGATTTAATACGGTGTCATCCGTCAGATTGCGGTTTCATTCGCCTAACGATATCGCAAATGATAATATGTTGGTCAATATGTGAGTTTCGTCTCACATTGAACAAAATATGTAAAACATTTAAGTATAGTTGAATTCTTCAATTCATCAATAGTTGATTTTAAGTGTAGAACAAATATATATTAAACAGATATGAACCATAAAAAATGATATTATTTCGGTCGAGCTCTATTACAGATGATGCGCAAGATTAATCAAAATTCATAACCCAAAAAGTTCTTACAATTGATTAATATAAATTATATACACTAAGCCACCGGGTCAACATCAATCTCGGTACCAAACCGGACCGAAGTGTAGCACCCGACCCGGGAACCCACCCGGGCCCGACAAACCGGGCAAGACGGCTCCTTCCCCAGCCACGCCTCGCCACAAGGTTTATGAAACACATGCAAACACTCGCCCAGTAGAACGCATTCATCCTCCGCCTCAAACTCACCCAAGCACACCACACACTCACCGCACGCCGACCGCCTCCCCCCGCCCTCCTCCGACGACATCATCCCGCTATACGCCCCGTAGCTGAGCACGACCACAACCTGGTGGTCAGGTAACGTGGCGCCACACTGCCGCGGGGGGCCTCGGAGCTGATGCACCGGGCCGGATTCGAGATCGGGCTCGCGGGGAGGGACGAAGGAGTCTGGCCCGGGGTACCCGTGCAGCAGCTGATTTCGGTCGTGAAAGTACTTAACAATGAAATACGCTGCGAGGACCACGAGCGTCATCAGGGCCAGGCCCGGCCCTTAGCTTGGCCCATATGGGCGGTCGCCCAGGGCCCAAGCATGGGTCGGGGCCCATTCTCCTTCAATAGTAATGGGTGACATCCATTCTCCTTCAATAGTAATGGGTGGCATCTCGTTTTGAGCACTGAGTTATACAGGGTCGGCTCGTTTCAAGCCCAACTCTACGTAAAAATATATGATTAAAACTCGTGATAGAACAAGGATTCGAACCCTGACCCTCTTATCCACTATTTATAATCTAAACCAATTGAGCTATCATCATGTTTATATTGATAATCATACTAAAATCTATTTAACATATAAACCAGAGGGCCCATAATTTACTCTCGCCCAGGGCCCGCGAAATCTCAGGAACGGGCCTGATCAGGGCGACAGGGTAGAGCATGAGGAGGATCTCCACGGCCGACCGCGGCATATCTGCTGAAATAAGATTGTTGAAACTGTTAACGTTGGAAAATTAATGTTTTTCTTTAGTGTCGCGTCTTCTTGCTTATATATGTTTAACAAGTTCTGTCTCGGGTCGAAGTCCTAGATAGTACTGACTTAACCTGGTTTTCTATGTTTCCTAATTCCTGCTGACCACTTGGTTTCTTTAGTATTTGTATTTCTAAGTTCCACCTGATAGTTTTTTCAGTTAGTTTCATTTCTTTAGTAATTCGAACCGGCTCAGTGATTTTAAAATCAGAAGGCTTTTTGGCTAGCTAGCGTTTGCCGACTGGAAATTGCTGTAGCCTGACTGCTTGGCGACTTTGGAATCAATCATCGCGTTCCTCACCCGTTGGACGTCGCCCCATCTCTCAGCTGCCGCGTAAATGTTCGACAGGAGCACGTAATCGCCATCCGTGAGACACCCGGAGAGCTGATTAAAGCATTCATCCGCCAGCTCCACGTTGCTGTGTATCCTGCAAGAACCCAACAGCGTCCTCCACAGGGGCGCTTTCGTGTCTAGTGAAGCCTCTTGGATCAGATGGAAGGCTTCGGATAACTGGCCAGACCTGCTGAGGAGATCAACCATGCAGCCGTAGTGCTTCACGTCCGGCCGGATGCTGTACTCGCTGGTCATCCGGCGGAAAAAGCCGCGGCCTTCTTCCACCAGCCCTTTGTGACTGCAAGCTGTCAAAACACCCATGAACGTGATCCTGTTCGGCGTGGCCTCGTGAGGGCTCGTGTCCATGGCTGCGAATAGCTTCAACGCCTCCTCGCTGTATCCGTGGACAGCCAGCCCCACGATCATGGCGTTCCAGCAGGCGACGTGCTTCATTTTCAGCTCGTTGAAAACACGCCGCGCTGAGCTCATTTCCCCGCACTTGGCGTACATGTCCACCAGCGCGTTGCCCAAGTACCCTTCCATCCGGCTCTGCTTCCGCCTCAACTTCTGGTGTATCTCCCTGCCCACCTCCATCGCGCCTGTCTCCGCGCACGCCCCCAGAACGGATATCATTGTCACCTCCGTAGGATCCACACCGGCCGCTTGCATCTCACGGAACAGACCCAGCGCGCTATCGTAATCCTTAGTCTGTACGTACCCAGCGATGATGGTGTTCCACGAGACAGAGTCTCTGATCGGCATTTCGTTGAACACTCTCTCAGCGGCCGCGACGTCGCACAGCCTGACGTACCGGGCTAGCAGAGTGTTCCAGGAGACCACGTTTCTGGCCGGCATTGATTTAAAAAACTGATCAGAGGAGTCGAAGTCGCCTGCCTGATCGTAGGCCGAGATCATTATGTTCCAAGTATGCACATTTCTGTCAACCATTTCGTCGAAGACCTTACGCGCAAGGCGCACAGACCCACACTGTGCGTACATATGAATGAGCAGATTGTGAATGAAGTGATCATAGCCGAACCCCGAGTTGAAAATCGAAGCGTGGAGTTCAAACCCTTTGGCGGCAAGAAGAGCTCGCCAGTGCTCTGAGTCAGATCCTCCATCGTCCGAGGCGCGGAAGGCGGCGGCGCAGGCCTTGAGGACGAAGGTGTAGGTGAAGTTGTCGACGCGGACTCCACGGCGGCGCATGCGGTCGTAGACGTGGAGGCCTCGGAGGGGGAAGAGGCTGCAGGCGTAGGCGCGGATCATGATGTTGCAGTGGTAGACGTTGTCGGTCGAGGCGGAGGAGAAGATGGCCTGGGCGTGGTAGAGGCAGCCGGAAGGGTAGCGGGTGGCGGCGGTGAGGAGGGCGGAGAGAATGAGAGGGTCAGTTTCCAGGCCAAGCTTGATGACCTGAGCTTGGGTTTGCTGGAGCTGAGACATTGTTGTCAGGGCTCGGAGCTTGGAGGAGAGAGTGCTGACCTTGGCAGTCATCACCATCATCCTCCTAAGCTTCACTCTACTCTCTCAATCATACATAGTTGTTTATTCAAAATGGTACAAAACAGAAAACTGAGTTCCAGCGAAATCAAACACTCACAGAAATAAAAAGAAAACCAGGTTCTGGCAAAAACAGAGTTGACGGCAAGAGAAGCTTGTCAACAGTCAACACTCAGTCTCGCTGCTTGTCAGTAAGAGCCCCAAGCACGCTGTGATGGCATTACAGTGGCGGGGAATGTGATGGAGTTGAGGGAGGAGGTGGTGTCGAACCAGCCTGTTTTCTCGATCAGCTCGTTGAGTAATTTGCCAGCGACGTAGGACAGGCCGGAGGCGGAGATTGCGATGGTGAGGTAGTACGAGATGGATTTGAAGTAGGATGAGGCTGGTCGTGGTGGGTTCTTGGTGTGAGCTTTTCCCAGGGACAGGAGAGTGACGCTGATTAGAGAAGCTCCGATCACTGCTAATGACTTGTAATCCCTGTTGTCGCTTTTGCGGAAAGTGAATGCGTAGGTGGCTATCGGGATCAAGCCGAAGATGAGGAATGAGAGCACCACTATGACGGAGTGAAGTTTGAAGTTACTCCTACGCCCGAGTACTTCATGGTAGCGATCCACCTGGTTCGACGGCTCTTCATATGCACTCTTCCTTAGATCTTTGAGCTGCAATTCCATGGGGGGGAAAAATCGGTTATATTGTATCCAAGAAGAAAAGTAGACAGTCTATCACAGAGAACTCACATTATGGAAGATGAGGATCAATCCACCAATGAGATTCGCTAGCCCCAGAACCACGATGTTAACTACATTAGGACAAAAATAAAAGTCAGACGACTCGCAATGCTATGATGCTCTGGACAGGAGATCCAATACTACTGGAATTAGCTTCGAAAAATAAAATCATAGACTTACGTGTGGCGGTTTCAGCACCAGCTGCTGATGCTACAACTCCGAGGCTGGTGATGGATTCAATTAAACCCCCATAAACAATGCTTTTTAAGATATCCCAATCACGAGCTTCTCCAACTCGAACAACTGGTTCTCTAACAGGGGCTTGAGTTCCAGTAATTGGGATCCCTATGTCCCTTGTGATTTCTTCTGTTCCACTTGGATCTATTTGTTTGACCTCATACTCTATCAATATTCTCACATCATCTGATAAATTACCGTCAAGGTAGATGATCAGTTGCCATGCAAGACGTCTTCTTGAAATTAAAGCATTTGTTAGATGCCAAGTCTTAAAACTAATTGTGTCTGCAACACCTTCAGAATCAACCAGCTTTGATCTCTGTTGTTCATATTATGACTTAGTGATACCTTCATGTATTTTTGTGTTTCCATTTACATTCCAAGAAAAAAGATCCTCTAAACTCCTCATAAATTGAAGCATACATGTATAGAGAAAGTAATGATGATTACTGGCCAAATGGAGCAACATAGTTAAAATGTTTTTACCTTTCTTTTTCGTAGCTGGGTTTATATCAGTTTTCTGTCCCTCCATGTTGCCATCTGCCAATTGTAAAGGGTTGACTGTGCTAATCGGATCCATTAATATTCGTCCACCACCTGGTGTTGGCAGTGGAGTCTGAATGGAGTCAGACTCGGAGATCACTTCGGGTTCAGGTTGTTTCCTACCTCCAAAAAGCCGGAATAGTCTGAACCCTTTTCCTGTTCATATTTAAGATGTAATCTAAGATTTGCATGTATAATTGTACTTGATCCTCGAGTGAAGTTTAATAGTGAAAGTACCAACAATACCTGTTGGAATCAAGAGGCTGAAGCAAGACCAACATGTAATCACCTGTAGGTCACTTGCAGTATCTTCTCCCCTGATTGTAAGACTTTCACCCAATGCTCCATCAACTGTACCAGTATCTTCTTCAATTCTATCTCGCTTGGCACTAGGATGGGTATCCTTAGGTACTCGTTTCCTTTTCTTCAACCTAACCCCACGAGTAATACAGCAGTTGCAGTTAGGACAAATCAGGTCGTGTGTCTCCTGCTTCTTTAAAACCCCTTCAACATCGTAATCTATTGGTTCCGGGTCGCCTTCATATATGACACCAAGCTCCTCACTGGAATAGTTTTGTATATGATGCCCCTTCTCATTATGATTCCTTGTGGTAACATCTCCATTCCCACTGGTAGAGTCAAGAGTTAAATGATATGATCCATCGGCTTGTACAGACTCCAATGAGTGATAAACAGGTTCAGTCTCAGCATCCTTGATTGGCATGATTTGAGTTTTACAAATAGTATGAATTTCTTGAAGAGTCACACTCTGGTCAATAACTTCTGAACTTTGGATGACTGCACCATCCTCGGCAACAGACACTTCAGTATTTCTAAATTGCGCTCCTGAAGTCCCATTAGAGAACGCTGCATGTCAAACATCATGATAAGACAGTTAGTATTCAAATGCCAGGGCACGTTGAAGATGCCTACTCAGATTTGAATTGCATACAGCAACCATCTATGTGAACATATATGATTAGTACTCCCTAGTAAGCATATCATATTTCAGAGATATAACTGCTTATCTTATGAAACATAAGGAAGCCGAAAAAAAAAAAGGAAGTAACAAGGAACAAGAGAATATTGAAGGTCGACTATTATCCTACATAAAGCAAAAACAGGTGCAAGGGGTTAATGAAGCAAACAGCAACAGGAGAGCGTGTTAAATGAGATTATGAGACCATCAATTTTGTCACTGAGTTTCTCTCTGCGGAAAATGTCCTAGCCTTGATATTGATTAGAATGAGATTTTTTTAAAATTCTTGGACTGACCTTTATAATTACTAGTGATCTCTTGATCTATAGTTTTGGCATTGGTCAGCAAGTGAGAATGCCAATGCTCAGCCACAAGACTTGCAACTCTGTATGTCCAAGTACAGTGGTGGCATTTCCATATTCCTTCAGCCAGAAACAGAGACATTTAATCTAAAAGGGACATGAGACTATCAATATATGTTCTCTAGTAGCTAAAAATCCGAAGTTGGATACTGGAACCATGTATCCAATTTAGGAAGAAGTTATGTTCAAATCAGTTTTTCAAGTTCAGCATGAAAATCATACTGATGCTAAGTTGTTACGAGACACGAAGAGGACAAGTGGAATTCAGCAACACCTTTCTGTTTGTGCCACAATATCTACAATGTCATAAGTCAAACCAGTGAAGCTGGTCAAACGGTTCGACATGTAAGCTTTTCCTAGAGTAGCATGATACAATTTATCATCCTTGAATACCATGACTCAGCAACTCATGCTGTAATGGACTCCAGTCCTAATCCATGATTAGTAAAGGTATAAATAAAATCCAGATTGTGGGCGTGGGGAAGTGAAAATCCAATCCCCCCTTGAAGCCGACCTTAACAGAGTCAGGATTTAGACTTTCATAGGGTTCTAACGACAGCAATGAGAGCCCACAAGATGTTGCGAACTCCTTGCAATTATTGCTAATCAACAGGGGTGCTGTCTTAAGATATTAATCATTTCGAGGAAAGGTAATAACCAAACAAACTCAAGCCGATAAGTCGTCATCCAAAACAAGTTCTTGCCAGATCACGATTCTCAACTAAAAGTCAACCCGATCCACACATAGCAGGAGTGTGAAACTAAAGAAACACACACAGCTAAACAAAGTCATAGTCATAACCCTCCAAATTACAAAACCCACCATTAGCTCTACATTTATGTAGTCACAATCTACTCAAACACAAAGGTCCAAACGCCACTTACACACAGCTGGTATAAAAAAAAAAACTCAGATCCAGATCAGGAAGCATACTATGGAAGATCAGTCAAATCCACAAATCGATGAAAATTAAATGTGGACTTCCTAATAACCCAAGATGTCAAAAACTGCTAGTTTTAGAGCTCATCAGCTCCAATCCAGCCCCAAAAATATCTCCTGTTTCTGTCCAATAAACAGTTCAAGAAAAGTAACTTAAACCTCCTCCAAACTTCTGGAGATAACAATCTACAGCTGTAGGGCCTGAGGTAGGGCTCCAGCAAAAGTAAATAAAACACAAATGTGTAACCTACCAAGACCACACATCCATTCCCCACATGCTACCAGAATCGAACAACAATCAAACAGCAAGCACCACGAACTCACATAATCCGCCAGATTCACAACAGCAACAACACTGGAGAATATCAGAAACGAAAAAGCGTAAGCGAATCGTAAAAGCTACCTGAAGCTTTGTCGAAGTAAACATTCTCCCCGCTCAGCTCCACACCAGCCACCTCCCCGGCTTTGACGAGCTCCTCCACCTCCTCCACCACCGCAGCCTCCTCGAGCTTCAAATCCTCCACAATCTCTCCCCCTTCCTTCCCATTCTCCGCCTTCATATCTCCGTTTCCTGCCACCTCGACCTCGCTCACACCGCTCTTCACGCTGTCACTCTCGGATGAGGTAGAAATGCGGTGCTTGGGCCGCCTTTCCAGCAGCTGCGGTTCAGCGGTCTCTTCCTCCTCCGGCTCCGCCTCCACCTCCGGCTCCTGCCATTTGACGTATCGCTCAGCTACGACCTCCATCGGGTTGTTGACTTCGTTTGACCGAACGTGATGGCTGGGAGATGTTGGTGATGAAGCTGCTGAAAGCTGCTCGGAGCTCTCGCCGTATTTCTTACTCTTGTTGGCTTCAATTTCGCCGGCGCAGTTGATGGAAATACAGTTGGGAATTTATAATACGGTCCCTTAGCTTTGTCTTCTTTCTCTTTGTCAACCCCTATTTTTTTAATTTCCAAATAATACGGTATCAATTATTGAATGGACGGTGGGTTCTTTTCTGATTAAAAAAGAGCTCGATTGAATTAGTTATAAATACTTGATTTTTCATATTTAATTTAAGTTTTTAGTTTTATAAAATAAATTTTATTAGTTAAAAAACTACTATTAAAAATTAATAATTAAGATCAGTAAGATGTTAGTTTTACATCAACATGAAATTAAAATGCAGATTTATTAAAAGAATTTGAGCAGATATAGATAAAAATATAGCATGATCAATTATTTATATTAAATTTAAACAATCTTTCTTTTGATAGAAACAAGTGGACAGAAAATAAATAAACAAGAAAATCTATATATATAACAGAATAGGATGGGAGCGTCACCACGCTCCCGGTCCAGTTCGGTTCAGGTCGGTTCAGGTCGGGTCGGGTCGATTTGGTTCGGTCAGTTTGGTTCGGTCCCAGTTGGCTCGGTTTGGTTTGATTCGATTTGTAATCGATCGGTTCGGTTCGATTTTAAATTTTCAGTTACGGTTTCAAATTTTTGTTTCTAATAATTTGATTCGATTTTTAATTTTTCTCAAACAGAACCAAATCCGTCGGAACGACGGGTACCTATACTTGTATATTATATTAAAATTTTATAGCACACGTGTCAACATGACTTTGAATTTAAGTTAGGGATAAACAAAAATATTAAGTCAAATCTACATAGCTTGTTCACCTGAGAATTTAAATTATGTTCTGAATAATTTTAGGAGTTTTATAATTTTATATTAATTTTCCACCTTAAACCAAATAAGATAAAATAAAATAAATTTATTGTCATTTTCCCTCTAATTTTCATTTCCCTTCAATTTTTCTCAAATCAAACACCGCCTTAGTTTTTTAGGTTTATTATTTTGATAAGGTTTTTAACATTTTCATTGTTTTTAGATTAGGGTTTTAGAATTTTACGACTTTGAAGGTTTTTAAAATATATCAAAAACACTGAAAATCTAAAATCTTAAAACTCAACAACCTCCAAACCTAAAGCAATAGAACTCTCAAACCCTAGAACAAATCTTAAAAATCACTCCAAATTGTGTCATCTTAGACGTTGGATACTTATCTTATATATCTTATAAGACTATATCCACCAATCCCTTTAAATTAATATATTGTTATAGATTATTTTTATAATTAATTTTATTTTTTTATAAATTTTAATGGATGAAATTAATAAATACTTTATATGATTTTTATTTAGTTTTGGTGAGTCAAACCCAAACAATTTTCCAAAAACAGAACTACCAAATTTAGAAAAGTGGTGGGTTTGGAGTTGAGGGAATAAATGCGTGTAATGGCTACCGGCCAGAGAGAAAAAGACTCTTCCAGCCATGAATTCAATAAATGAATAAGTTCTACTTACTCCTTTAAATGTCGACTGTTGGATCCGTTCGAAGATTAGATCACGGCCGTTCGAAGTACACGCTTTGGCTTTGATGGGGGAAATAAAGACTCTTCTTGATTGACACTTAATTTCAAAATAATAATAACATTATTGAACGATAGGTTAATTAAATTTATTTATGAATTCAAATAGGTGTGGTGAAGTGAAGGTGAGCTGCCAAAAATATTTATTTAATTAAGTAATAATGAACATTTCCTATTCTTTCACACGACCATTGAATGAGTGGTGTGTGAAGTAGTAGATATTAGCTGTAGATTTAGTGACAGGTTTCATTAATGGTTTATTCAACTAGAAACATTGACTGTGTCATCCAGATTAAAATATGTAGAATATCATGTGAACTGTCAATTAAATGATTTATTTGGATTTTAAGATTTTTTTTATTTAATCAATTTTGGTGTTCGGGCGTGACTTTTGGGTGGGTAGTGCTTCGGAGTCAATTAAGATTTAAGAGGAGAACGGAAAAGAAATGGTAGGAAAACAAGTAAGAAAATATGTGTTATTAAGTTTTTGCTAGAGGGGAAGATTTGTGTGGATTAAAATTTCATTTACTTTTCTTTTCGATTTAGGAAGATTTGGAGTGATTTGATCTATAAATACGATTTTACCTATTTTATTTTAGCGACTAGAGGTCACACATCCTACACATTGATAGTGGAATCAGACTAGTTGCAGATCAATTTACGCATATCTCTAACATATGCAAATGTTTTTGTGGTACCACTAGGCTTTAACCTGGTAATCGAGGATAATCAGACAATATTTTAGATCATCTGGTCAATACCCTGTTAATTATCCATTTATTATTCAACAACTAAAATTTAATATTTATTATTCATTTTTACTCTTATTTTTCTAAAACATTTATACATATCAATCATTTTTATTTATTCTCTCAAATTTTTTTTGTTTCCTATCTTTCAAGTAC
The DNA here is from genome assembly GCA_002312845.1 of Kalanchoe fedtschenkoi. Lineage (NCBI taxonomy): Eukaryota > Viridiplantae > Streptophyta > Magnoliopsida > Saxifragales > Crassulaceae > Kalanchoe > Kalanchoe fedtschenkoi. The sequence continues at coordinate 5,526,800 of NQLW01000008.1, forward strand.
CTTCTATCTCATTCTCTCAGAACACATAGTCATATCCTTAGGGTTGGAATGATGATAAAATGTGATAGTAGTTTATTTTAAATAAGTGGTGATGTCTATAGTGAGCAAGAGAGTTCATATTTTTATATATTTGATTTATGATGTAAGATATTCAATTCTTATATAATCAAAATAAATATTTATAAGTTTAAGTAAATTAATTAGGCTTGGTTCAGTTATGTTTTTGTTTTGTTTAATGGGACACAAAGCTTTGGATTCACATTTCATTACTAACAAAATCCCAATTCGGACCAATTAAAATCAGCTCATAAGAGCATACCCTTGACATTCACTATACATGATATTCCATTAATTTACAATGTCTGATCTTAATAGTTTAATTAAAAATATTTGTATTACGTATATTGTGTGCACAGTGGTCGAATTAGAAATTTTACTATCGCGTACAAAAAATTAACATACATTATTGAGATGATTTTAATTGAATTGAGTTATAAAAATAAAAAAAAATTATATTTTTAAGATGAATTTTCGATAAATAAAAATAAAAAATGTAATATTTTGAAACTGAATTGTGTATAAAAATAAGAAATATAATAATCTTAAGCTTAACTTATAATACAAAAATTAAAAATATTTTATTTTTACACTAAATTAGGAGTAGTCTCCGATGCAAGTCCATCGCACGATAATACTAACCCTTTCATGGAATTTGAAGACAAATCCGATACTCATCTTCAAATACTCCAAATTTTTTATTTTGATATTCTTTTATGAAGCTGCAAATTTATATTGAGTGGTGTTCAAATCAGGACTTGTCAAGAACAAGAGGCAATCCCAGCCTTATACGATCCACTTGCAGTGCAAAACACAGCTTTAAGATTAGCATCCCCACACGACAACTAATGCTGAGCAATTTTCGTGTCTCGTACTGTCTTGTGTGAACGACAATGCGCACGTGGTCGTCGAGGGATTACTCTCCTAGTGTAGACGTGCTGACTCGAATAACTCTTGACTTGATAATGGGAAACGTTAGTTAGTGCTAATCTACTGTGTAATTGTCTGCTGATTAATCAGTCAGTGATTAATTAGCATTTTGAGTACTGAGGGATGCTAAGCTTGAGATGATGGTTAAGACGTGGCTAATGATTGAGTTTAAATGCAATGTAAAATGTAATGGTCAATTAGTCGAGCACCTGCACCAGATTTTATTAAAGAAGAGTGGAAAGTAAAGCTGTTTAAAATATAATAAGACATTTGACATACGTCACAACAATATATAAAAATATATATATAAGAGAAAAAATGAAAAAAAAAATGAATGAGTACAGCAGCAGCAAATTGAATAATAGCAAAATTTTGTTGGACTTATTTATAATAAACTTGATTAATACTCATTCATATTTCGCATAAAATTTATATATAAACTCAACTTGGATGAGATTTTCAAAATTTTAAGATTTTAGGGTTTTTAAGATTTTATAGAGTTTCGAACACATAGAGATTTTAAAATTTGAGTTTTGGGGTTTAATTTTTTTAAATTTTAAAATATATAGGACTATAACCCTAAATTCTATGTCCATCCTCAATCATTCTGTCACATTCCAACTCGTGGAAATCGGAATTGAACGCCAGATGAGACATTGCAAAACCATGCCTACTTGATTTAAGGGATGGGAATGAACATGGGGCCGACCAACGAGCTGCTAATTAAACATTAGTGTCTGGTTGGAAAATGTCAAGGATCTTATCTATTACTATAATAATATACTTGTATTTTTATTTAATTATTTAAATATAGGGATAAGTATAAAATGAGAGTATTATTTTCAATTTAAAAATAGAGGTCACTATTTTTCAAATTTGAAATTTACGATCATTTTTAATGAAAGAAATGTCAAATAATAATTGAATTTATAATTACTACATACAAAATATAGTTAAGCGCCTAACTAAAACATCACTAATGTGACAATCTAATTAATAGGTCGAATTTGCTGCAGTACAGAATTATATGTGTTCGAAAGTAGATAAATTGCTCAATTAATGACAATAATAAGTTTAAAATTTCACGATGAGATGAGGAGATGTATTAGAGAAGAAAATTGAATGAAAAATGTAATAAAACGATGTAGTTTTAGTTATGTTTTTAATACAATTTTTAAATGTTAATTATAGATTGTAATTATAAATTTAATTATTACACAACAGTCATAAATTCAAAATGTTCTTCTATTTTAAAATTAAAAAATAATGATTGTATTGAGACGATATAACAACTTATCCCATGTATACTTTTCCTTTAAATTTAACAATCAAATGTTGAGTTTGAAAACTGTATTCCTTTCACAACAATATTTCTGTTTTTTAATTATTATTTTTTGTAAATTTTGATTTGAATTATTGTTTTGGATGGGGAAACATGCTTGTGAGCTGGATTTGCCTTCGACGAATACAAAATATTAAATGGATGATCCATCAAATAATTGGAGACGAGGTTCACATATCTCCATGGCTTCTGGGCTGCTGATCATTATTAAATTCTTTATATTTAACTCGGCTTCTTCTTCGTGACTTGTAGGTTGTAGCCAAATATATTATTCATAAATAACAAATCCCAATCAAACTACGTTACAAAATTCTGTATTAAAAAATGAAAAAGATAATGCGGGACATGTGAAAGCAAGAACGTGTACAAATGCGATATACGTATGTGATGTATGATCCCCAAAGCATTTATTTTATGCACGTGATTCATTTCTGCAGCTGCCCTGCTGTGACTTTTGATCATCAGGTAGCGACCAGGCTGAACAATTGTGAGGGCAACTCCATCCGAGTCGGAGGAGTTATGAATGTGGTTTGTAGTACTTCGCGGGGGTGTTCAATTCAGGTCTGCGGATTTGATCGGAATCGATTCGGGTCTGATCCGAATGGATTTGGCTGATTGATTTTGATCCGAGATTTTCGTTCCCGATCTGATCCAAAATTGAATTTTTTTAATCTGGATCTGTAAGAGTGGACAGGATTAGTCGTTTCTTATTTAAAAAAATAAAAAGTTTATAAATACAATTTATTCACAAAAGTTATAATCAAGATCTGATTATAAAACCAGTCCGGTCCAACTCAAAATTTTCCGATCTGATTTTTTATTAATTATTCTTTTATACCGATTTCGTTCCACTGCGATTATAATCTAGTTGTTAGGTTGGACATGTATCTCCCCTCACCCGGCACCCACAACGGAATTCTGGCACGAGACACTCACACGAATACCACGCATCAACATACAATAATATGAATAAAGGACGAAAGAAACACGATATTTTTAACGTGATTCAGCTCTCCAACAGAGCCTACGCCCACGATCTCCACTATTTTTAGATATGTACTACAAGAATTGACTCACCTCTCAACACTCTTGAATATAGACCTCTCAACTCTCTCATAGGTTTTCTCTAACCAAAAACCTACAAAAACTCTACACCACTCAAGAAGAATCCCTCATGAATTCTCCTGGAGGACTTCCACTGAGTCTCTCAAATTATTCCTACCACTAGAACATCCTATTTATAGGGTACTAATACTGAATCAAATAGGATTCCTAATCCTACCAAAACAGTAATTTAGTAATCTACCAACAATATAATTCTTAATATTAATCAACTTACAAATAAGATTATATTTTCCATCTTCATATTTAAAAATCTAATCAATTTTCAACAAACCGATTTGAACCGACGAACTTCATAGTTAAAATCGTAAGAGGTATATAACTGATAGTTAAAAGTGGTTCATTTCTTCCATGATACCGTATTACCTACATGATATGATTTATGGAATAAGAAATGGGTCTACAAAAATTTACTACCTTCGACATGATAGGTCACACATATAAGACATATTTATTTATTGTGAATACAAAAAATATGGAAATAAAATTTTATTAAAATGACATGATATGACATAACATAAATTTATTTATATTTTATTATTTGATAAGGAGGCCTTGAGTGGAGTTGTACTCTTGTCGTTTGCGTTGTGATATTTTAATGATAATTTGACAATTTTATGTAGAGATTTATAATTAATACATCAGTGATAATTTGATTGTCCGGCAGGCAAATTCATGATATTTGGATCTGACTGGTTGAGGTCTGCACAGGATCGAAATGGATCTGACTGATCGATTCCGATTTGATTTTCGTATTACATTTTTCAGTTTGATTCAAAATAAAAAAAAAATGGATCCGAAACGGAATGGATCACATTAGTCATTAAAAACTAAAGTCTATAATTAAAATTATTAATAAAAAATTTTGATCAAGCTCGAGACGGACTGATTTTGCTCACTTTCTACTTAATTTTTAGAGTAAATTACTAATACATTTATCTGTACTTTCATCTGATTTCAAATCAAGTATCATACTTTGTAAATTTTGCAATTCAAATACTAAAAAATTAATTTGAAACAAAAAAAAACCATAACTCATCATATTAAGTGTAAATTTTCAAAATCATGCAATCGACTATCTCATTTATTGTGTTGGTGTGCTTAATCTCATGAATTATAATATTTTTTGTTTCAAAATTAGTTTTGGAATACTTAAATTGAAAATTTACAAAGTACGGTAGCTGATTTGAAATTAGATGAAAATACCGATAATATATTTGTAATTTACCCTAATTTTTAAATATATTTATAAAACCGGTCCAATCTAATCCAAATACATCATTTTCCGGTCTGATCCGGACTTATATGATATCGGTCGGATCAATCTTTGGTGATTTAATTTATTATTCTGATTCCGGTCTATTTCGATTCTAGTCTGGTCCGAACCGATGAACAATCCTAATTACATGTATAAGAGGTTTATAAAGTTTTTTTTTTTTAATGTGATTCATATTTTCCATGATGTATAGTTCATGGAATAAGAAGTGGTCCAAACAAAATTTCCCTACCTGCAACATGATTAGGTCTCAGATATGAAGTTGTAAGATATGTTTATTGTTGTGGATTAAAAATTCATAAAAAATTTTTTATAAAAAATGATAAACTGTTATAATATAAATTACACGTCACAAATCTATTTTTTATTATATTTTATGAGGATGCCTTCAGTATTGACATTATTATATTTGAGAGTTATACTATGTTCGTTTAATATTTGATATTTTTACGATAATTTGGCATTTTTAAGTAAAAATTTATGATAAATATTTTAATAATGGGTAATAATATATTTGTATTGACTTTTATTTTAATAGTATTTTTATATTTTTTTGTTTAAAAATTTATAGGAATTAAATTCGTTGTTCCGATCCAATTGGAATAATTATAGTTAAAAAAGTGTAATTAATATATGTAACGAGCAAGAAAAAGAAATCATTTTCTGTCCTTTGATCACGTAGTTTTCCTTATCATTACTTAATAAACTCAGATAGTGATTGACCAAGAAAATGATTTGAAGGTACAGGCAGGTTTCAATCTGTTAAAGATAATGATGTGTGATTTTCATGTGATGTGAACTTTAGAGATTGCACACGTTATTTAGGCTCTGTTTGGCTCGGGGAAAATTTGAAAATTTGATAATAAATAGAATAATTTTATTCTCAGGCAAAGTTACAAAAAAAAAATTAGAATGAAATTTTAATTAAATAAAAAAACTGATTAATACATTTCATAGAAATATTTATTTTCAAAAAATAAATAAGAGGAAAATGAGATAAAATTAATGATATTTTGTTTTTCTTATAATTTTCCTTTATCTCTTTCGCTTGAGCCGATGCATTAACTCCGTTTGGTAACATGTATTAGAAACGTGATAGTATTATTAATACCATGATGATATGTTGGGTTCAAAATAAGAATAAGTATTAATAATGTAAAAGGATAAAATTTATCTTTAAAAATCTGTATTAACAATACATTCTCGATAGATGATATTATTTATACGGATATTAATAATACATATATAAATAAAATTTATCCTCTACAATAGAAATAGAAAAACGGTCATTTTAAAACTATAATCAAATATTTATAATTATGCAACTGATTGGGGCAGTAGACGAATCAATCTAGCCAATAAATCTATAAAGGAAGCGAGATTGTTTAACCTCCGATCCAATTTTAATAACTATAAATATTTAACTGGGATAACTTCAGCATATTTGTCGTTCATTATTTATTCAATTCAGATTAATTTTTATGCCAACTGAAAAATGTAAATTAATTTCACAAAAGTTAGCGTTTTCTGGCCCACAATAATTTCCAAGTGCCCTGATTTAAATATAAATTCAACTTAATTCAGCTCCATACTGATTAATACAAACAAGTCTAATTCAATTGAAGAGCGCAGTTGGCCGTCTCTTCTGCTTAATCATCCCCAGCACCCACCACCAGCATGGATTCAATCCAGACAGCTTGAAGAACAACATTCCTCATTCCACCCTCCGAAGCTGATTGATCACCTCTTCTGACGCGACACCGCAACTTTCCGCAAGCCTGACAGACAGGCAGATTGATCAGTCACACCCCCCCTACCTGCGGCTGGTGCCGCTCTTGGAGAGGAGGAGGTGCTTCAGGTCGGAGTAGCTCCTGAGCTCGTCGAGCGCGTCGCAGGCCTTCCGGGAGAGGAAGAAGGAGGAGCTCGTCCCGGGCTCCTCTCCCGGATTGGCGGCGTGCAGCGAGCTGGTGGAGTAAGTCGAGTCCTGGCGCAGAGGCGGGGCTGACTGCAGCATGTGGACTAACGCGCCCACAGCTGCGTCGCGAGATCCGTATTCGGAGGTTTTCCTGCCCTCAGGCCCCTGACTATGCATCACAAATTACAATATGGAAAAATAAGTCCCATGAATTAACGAAACGTCAGAAAATAAAATCAAGCAAATCGACTTGATAACCTTACACTAGATTGAGATCCTGTAACATATAAAAATTTATAAAACATGAATTTTAAAAAGGTGAATTACTAAATGAAAATCAATTATTCAGCAATTTTTGATCTGATCATTCAGATTTTCATACATCACCAGCATTTACAAAACGACAACTTATTATCTTTTTTACAATTTTTTTTTCCAGAGGACACCGGATAAATATTTTCATCTTACTTACGGTCATGTTATTTCAAGCATAAATGGGGATTAAGTTTTTTTTCTCTTAAATTCAGTTCTTTTTTAAAAAAAAAAAATTACAGAAATTTGGAGTCTTGAAATTAATGATCCGGCAGAAATTTTCAATCCAGTTCCAGTTAATTTTCAGCCTGGAAGAACACGCTCTAAAACTATCAGATTCAAATGAATCATGAGATGTTTGACAGTTTAGAGAAATCGGCAAAAGGAGGAAATAGTAAGTTTTGATCAGCGAGGAGTACCTGAAATTAGTATCCGATGCATCGAGATCAAATGGACATTGAAATTCAGGCTCATCCAAGTCATCCTGGAAAGATAAGCGACTGGAACTTCTCGAAATTCCAATCCGCGGAGAATCGCTGGAAGACAGCCCCGAGAACCGACTGGAGTCATCCTTGCCATCTCTGGCCAACTAGCAAAAAAAAAAGAGACAAGTTACATGCCGGGGAAAATGATGCGGGTATGTAAGAAAAATGGAAGAAAAATTTACAAAGAACGAATACCTTCTGAACCGAATGCTGAGCTGTCACCCCGGTGTGTAACTCGGGGAGCCTGGACGCGTCAGGTTTTCTGAAGGACCGGTTTCTGGAGGGAGATTCTTGCGACGAAGGATAGAGCTTCAAGCTTCTCGGGGACATTGGGGGGAGAGATTGTCGGCTGAGATCGGAGGAGCAAGGAGATAGGCAAGCGGTCTTGTTCACCATCGGAAGAGGGATTGCAACTGGAGCGGATTCTCTACGCAGCCGAGACTGCACGGCGCTGGCGTTGAAATTGCTGGGAGGAGATGGGGAAGGCGTGGAGAAAGGCGGCGAGAGCTGGTAGTCATCAAAGCTGCCGCTGCGCCTGTGTCTTGCCGGTATGAAGGCGTTATGCGCCCCGGGGCCGTACATTTCCATACCAGGAGGAGACGGGGATGGAAAATCATGGGAGAGGGGCGATCCGCGGTAGGCGGGCGGAGAGCCGCCGAAAGTCTGGTTTCGGGAGTGAGCGGGGCCCTTGTGGAACCCGCTAGTCCAGCTATGAGGGCGGTGGAACGGTGAGCTCGAAGGCGGTCTTGTCACTCGCTGAGGCAAAGAAATTGCGTGGCCGGCCTTATCTAACCCGGTGAAATACCTGTGAGAATCGGTCGCAGGGCTGCCCACGTAATCTAAGATGATCTGCGAAGAAAGAGACGTCGAGCACTCCAGGTTGAAACCCGAAAGCGACGGGCGGTACATCACGGACGCACAAAACTGGCCGGGATGCGCCTCCACGGGCGTGAAACTATACGTCTCCATGGCCTCCATCTCTTGCAACGTCAGCGGCTCACTGAACGAGGAGACCTTGTATATGACGTCGAAATTACAGTCGCTGTTGGCCGAACTGAGTTTCCTGAAGAGCTTGTACGACGGGAGCAGCCTCATCGTCGAGTATAAAGACCGTAGCATCAAAATGGTCTTCTTATACACCCGTTTGAAAGCCGCTGACGAGCTCTCGCCCATCCGGGTAGACAAAGGCGCCATCCGCTGACACTCATACTGAATCACCCACCGTTCTACCACTGTCTCGACCTTATCCGCTGAAAACGAGCCGACATCCTCGTGAACCAGGACGACGTCTATCACCATCGGATCAACTAGATTCCTATGCCAGAAGCTCAAGTTATCCAGCGCCGCCGGGCGCTCCCCCAACGCCAAACCAAACCATTTATCACTCTTTGTCACCTTACTGGGCCCCGACAACTGACTGTCACGCTCCCGGGCTCCGATGGACGGTATCCTTGAGCTGAGAATGATATGCAACGACTTTAGCAGAAACTGGGACACGATTTGCTCCAGCCGCGCCAGGTCCTGATTCTGGGAGTTCTGATGCATATGCGCATCCATTTCCCAAATGCCCCCAAATCCGGCAATGCGAAGCCCTAATTTTCAAATTTCAATCTCATCAATCTCCACCTGGGAAACCCCTTCATTTCTGGAAGCCCTTGTCCAACACATCAACAACTATATGCTGCAAAAATCAACAAAAAATTAGCTGGCATCATCACAAGATTGTGTTTTTATTATTGCGATAATTTAATTTATCAAATTATGAACCTTTCCCAGACTTCATAGCAGACACATAATCAAGCAACGAAAATTAATTCAGAAAAATAATAAGAAAAAAAACCCTAAGAGATCTGTCATCTGCGACTGTACATTTTCGAAAATCACAGATCAGTCGAACAATTCCAGCTAATGGGTGCGTCAAATTATGCAACTTTCTGGGAACCGAGAGGTCGACATTCCGATTTCGAAAACCTAAAGTTGGGATATTTATTCAAAAAGATAATTTGAAAACGGGCTTACAGATGAGACGAAGCCGAAGAGGGAGGGCGGAGTCGATGGCGAGGCTGCGGCAGGCGGAGAGGAGTGTTTGGGTTGTGAGTTAGGGAGGAGGGATTGATGAAGGTGGAGGCGGGCGGGCAGGCAGGCGCGGGATTGGGCGGAGGGAAGGCAGCGTTTGGTTGATCGGAGAAATTAATAAATGGGTTAAAGATTGTCAGGAGACTTTTTCTTAATGTTGACAAACATGGTGTTAAAAACGATCAAGGCTAACCATTATATTAATAATTTAATAATATTATTATTAATTTGCTTTTGTTATCTGTTTATTGCTCTTATTTAATTGGTTACTTATCGGATTAGGACTTAAAGCGTCATTGGATTCTTGGTTTATGATTTTGTCAGGTAGCTTACGATGTTTGTTGGGCTTCTCTATGGGCCGAATCTATGGGCCTGATAAAATGCATTCTGAGGTTTATCTTTGGGCCGAGGAGGATGAACTCTTCCGTCATTGTTTAAATAGACAAAAACAGGCTCGAAATACCAAGTATTAGGGCAGTTCATAATTCGGTCCAACCGAAAATTAAATTGAACCAATTCAATTCATTTCAATTCAAAATAATTTGATTTTGATTATTACTATTAGTTTGGTTGTTAAATCAAACCTTAATATCAAAATTGTTGCCGTTCGATTATTCCGTTTGATAATTTATATTTTGATAGAAGAGAAAAATGCATTATTAAAATAATAATAACATTAATATATATTTATTTTTCTTTTCAACTGCTTAATTGATATTTGTAGGTTAAAATTGTTTATTATACAATTTCGTATATATTGTATAACAGATAATGAAAATATTTACTTTTCTAAATTTTTATAGATTTATTACGAGTTTAAATGGTTATTGAATAAGAATTATATTGAGAGAAAAGTGGTTTAATAGATTTTCGGTTTTGGACCAAAATAAATCAATTTAGTTCAGATGTGAACCTCTTTAAATCGGTTCGATTTTTAGTTTTGAAAATATAAAACTGAATTATATAATTATGTTCTATTTGGTTGGGTTTGGTTCAAAAATGAACTGGTGAACAGCCTACCAATACGCCACTTCTAAGAATCATCTTTGAAAATTAATTGATGTTAATTTATTTTATTTTATCAAATTTGTTAAATAATAGTAGAGTCTAAGAGTGAAAAAGTATTATTAAAAAACACCATGTTTTCATTCAATGGTAAAATGATGAAATTTTATTGTGCGAGTCTAATTGTTGCACTAATATTAGTTTAAGACCGCAACTATAAATTTTATGTTATAATCTTATATAGAACGTAATTTGAGAAACAATGATTATTCAAAACTTTTTTACTTTTATATTTAAAATATGGAGATAATTATAACGATCATCATCACGAAAGTTAGATAACTTATTTTTTCTATATTAATTGAATATTTTTTGGATTTCTTTTATAGGGGAAGCATTCATAAAGATGAAAGAAATTTTCACCAAATTGAGCTTTGGTGCCTTCAAAGAGTTCGAACACACATTCTTCTAATTCAAAATTAAAAGTCACAGGACTGAATCCAGTGGCGGAGCCAGGAATTTTTTTTTGAGGGGGCAAAATTACATAATAAAAGATTTGGGTTGAATTTGGGGGGCAAAATTAAAAATTTCGTTAAAATTATACATATAAATTTATTTTTTATATATATAAATTTTTTTTTACACTAGTAAGAAGAATTTTAGGTGGGATTCGGGGGGGCGGCTGCCCCCCAGTGGATCCGCCTATGACTGAATCACAACCTTTCCAACTCGCAATTTGAGATTTATACATTGTATTTTTTATAATTTTTATTTATTTATTTTGTTGCGTCAAGGAATGGTTTTTACGGTCTCCCAACTTACCCATAATAAACTGCCCTGCGGGCCCTGCCACTCAGATATGTAGCTTTGTTCATCTAACTTTATTAATGTGATTTGCCAACATTAAAGGGACTCGGATCGGATACAGCGTAGTAATATATTTCGAGCTGCAAAAATATAAATCTATTTAACTACACAACATAAATGAACATATCAATGAACTGCACTGAGTTCAAATCTAGTAAAAAAAAAAATCCTAATGTACTAGAAATTTTATTTTTGCTCTTATTTTTTTTATCCACTAATTTTTAAAATTAATCTCAAATTATGCGCGTATCTAATTCGGTTACCCAAAAGTCAAAACAACCTCAGACAGACATTTTTCTAGAATGAGAAGTTTGCTAATGGACACGATGACCATTTCCACAATCTATTATTATTATACCCGACCTCGTCATCTATCTGACCCTTAAAGTCATTGAAATGGTTAATATTCGGTACGAAAATGAGGACACATATCTTGGAGACAAATCTATTTCAATATGTATCTAGGGACACATTTTTCTAGTTTACTTTTCAGATTTTGAAGAATAATGTTTTGAGGATCGAAGAAATTCCGGAAAGTCAAAAGTCTACATAAATATTTATATATTTTCAATTGTTCAATGAGATTTATGTTTAATAAGTGACATTTTTAAAAAAAATTCAAAATCAATTAGTACATGTTTGATACACCATATTATTTATGCGTGTATTATTAATATTCGACAAATAATATCATCTATTGAGAATGTATTATTAATATGAGTTGATAAATTTTCTACACCTACACTATTAATATTATTTCTTTTTCTGAATCAAACACATCATCATGCTATCAATAATATCATCTCATTTCTAATACATACTATCAAACAAGAACTTAGGATCTTATAGATGGAGAGTTCAACCGGCTCGATTATCTGTCGGCACGATACATCCGAATTTTTTGCGTGGAAAAATCGACATTGCCCCTTTAAAAGTGACGATGCCTCTTGTTGGCTACTTATGTGGCTGACATTATTGAGGACTTCGTCCCACGTGATTAATGACATCGCCACGTGCATCTATGTCACAACTACCTTTAAAAGTTTAACCGGGCAATCATAAATACGAGGTGCTTCAATTATTAGAGAAATTTTTGGATAGACTCTTAAGATATTAATATGAAATACTTTGATCAGTCACATAGTGTATTGAAAAGTGAAAAAAATAATTTCAAAACTAATGATGAATTACTAAATGTTATTTTTATTTTCAAAGTGGCACATGACGACTTCTCTCATTGAAAGTGTTCACAGTCCACGTCATAATAACAGGCAAGTTTAGTTTCCCCCCTTTTGGGACTCAATATTTTTTAATATTGTTTGCTTTCAAGCTTCAAATGTAAATAAAATAGCATTCATTTTTTTAAGGGAAAAAACCCAAAAGGGGCCCTGAACTACCACCGGTTACCCAATTGCGGTCAGAACTACCACGATTTCCAAAAAGGGTGCGATGAAAAAAAAATCGGACTGATTTTTTAAAATAAAATTTACCATTACATTCATAAACTTATATTATTATAAGACTTAGATTTGTGTGCGAAAATTACGTCGTTTGGTTATCAAAAGACGTCGTTTTCTTTTTATGCGCAAAACGATATTGTTTATTTTGATAACCAAACGACATAGTTTTCGCACACAAATCTAAGCCGTATAATAATATAAGTTTATGAATGTAATGGTAAATTTTATTTTAGAAAATCAGTCCGATTTTTTTTTCATCGCACCCTTTTTGGAAATCGTGGTAGTTCTGACCGCAATTGGGTAACAAGTGATAGTTCAGGACCCCTTTTGGGTTTTTCCCGTTTTTTTAATATTCATTTAACATAATGTTGTGTAACTTTTTTGTCATCGGTTACTTATCATTTAATTAATATATATTTATCCACTTTTACATATCACTTAAAAATTCAAATTCATATTGAATATTGTCATATATCTTAAAAATAAAAAATTAATTAATTCTTAGCATTATCCACACAAAAATTATTTTAAACTAGTGATAAAAAACACATTTTACATTTCACACTAAATTAAAAAAATACATTAAATATATAAATATTAAATTTCTTAATCAACTAGTATTAGTATCTCCTAAAACCATTCAAAATAACCTTACGCGACTACTGTTATAAGATGAGGTGAGCATTTATTATTTTATTAACCTCATCCCAATTTAATTTTTTATTACAAGTGAAAGTTAGATAAATGCATTTTTCTTATAAGATAAATGAAATATTATCCAGCCTATCTGTCCCAAAACTTTGAATTCGTGCATTTAATGAGAATACAATATGTTATTTTTAAGTACATAAATCTTTTATTAGGAAGTGAAAAATTATTTTTCGGGCGTCCCAAAAAATGGACGCTTATTGAGGCTTTGTTTTAGTTTAGCGGAATGAAAACGAAAAGAAAAATGAAGTTTGAGTGAATTATATTTTTTGATATATTTTTTAATGATTTTTTATGAAAAATAAAAGTAAAGTATGAAAAAATACTTCTGACTAAATCTACATTCTAATTCTCTGTCCAATTTTCCTTCATCCTATTTCTCCGAAATACTTTAAAACCAAATTTTTAATTTACTTTCTCCCCTATTTTCTTTTTCATCTCGAATTTTAATTTTTATATAGAATTGTAATGTTAATTGTTACGCTCTCATTACTAAAGAAGTAAAATGTTTGGTAGATAACATATGATTAAAGAGTATATGTGAAGACAAAATCACATATAAAGAAGAGATTATAAATAGAAAGATAAATTTTATCCTATAAATTACTCCGTAATACTCATCATAGTTTTTTAAATAAATATATTACCGCATTAATAATCACATCTCATTCCGAATACCGTCACAAACCATGTGATAAATTTAATAAAAAATATTTGTGTTTTATAAAATCATATCAAAATTTCAATTAAGTAATAATAATCCTTCAACTCAATTACTCAATCTCCATGTGTAGCAGAAGTGTAAATAAAAATCGATAAACCGATGAATTGAATAATATTGAACCGAACTGATAGGTTTGGTATGTTAGTGATTCGGTTAACGTTACAAATTTTGAAAAACAGACGACTAATGGTTTTGTTGGTTTGGTTTTTAATTTTTTTTTTGAAAATGAACTAATCCAAACCGAACAATATTAGGATTTATATGAAAATTTTCATATTTAGTAATTAAATTAGTCAATAAAGTTCATGAAAAAAATTAACCGAACCGAATTGAACCATGTAATTTGATTCGATTTGATTTTTTAAAACTAACAGTTCGTTTCAATTTTAAATTTTTTAAACCAATTACAAATGTTTTAATTTAATTTCTTATTAAAAATCGAAACGAATCGAATCTTTACCTCCTAAGGTCTAGTCACAATTTTCAACCTTCATTTTGTAATGGTGAATAAAAGAAAAAACAATATGTAAAAAAGGAAAAATAATCAGATGAGACAGTTGAGAATATTCCGATTTTCATTCCCTTTCCTAATAATTCGGGTTATATCAAATCTGCCTCACCAATGACATCTTCTATCCCCTTTACACACAAAAATACAAAATAAATACAATAAATAAATAACCCTAAAGGCAAACCAAAAGATGCTTTTATTATTGGCCACAGAAAATGTCAATTGCGTACAGAACAGCCCCACACGAAACCTTCTTATCAAATAATTAATTAAATAAACCACCCCTTAATCCCACGACCAATCACGATCTTGTTGCTTGTTAATCACATCCAAATCGCCGTCACTAATCAGGTTACAGATACATTGAACCTGGACACTCCCGACATCGCCTATAAACACAGACGCCATACGCTATCCGTATCACATTTTCACTTCAGCAACCTCTGCACTTCATCGCCTTTTTTCACGTTTCTCTCTCTAACTTCGTCGGCATGGCTGCGGTGGAGGGTGACGCGGCGGAGATGAGGAGGATGAACGCGGAGCTGATCGAGGAGCTGAAGCGGAGCGAGGAGCGGGAGGCGCGGGCGCGGCAGGAGCTGGGCCTGGTGTGGGAGCGGCTGCGGGTGGCGGAGGAGGCGGAGGAGCGGCTCTGCACGCAGCTCGGGGAGCTGGAGGCGGAGACGGTCGAGCAGGCACGTGCGTACCACGCGCGGGTCGTGTCGCTGGCGGAGCAGCTGGCGCAGGCGCAGAAGCTGATTCTGGAAGCTGGGCTGTCGCCGTCCATGGATTGAATGCTCGATGATGTCGATATTTCTTTGTTAAATTTGTGTCGTATTTGTGAAAAGGGGTTGCCGGCTGGTTTGGCCGGAGTGTGACGTGGCTGCATGGAGATAGTTTCTGATTCTTGGGTTTCATGGTTTGGTTTTGTTCTGGTGATAAGCCAGGTTTTTTAACTGTTGATATGAAGCTCAGAATTTTGAATAAAAATGGGAGGTGGGTTTGTGTGCTAGGTCTGAAAAGTCCATCTTCATGTCTCTTCTGCAAGTTGAGGTTGATGCTGATATCTACCAGGTTCTAAGAGAGATTTCGATGGATATGATCATCAGATCAATCTAAATCCGCAGTTGAATAGGTTGAAGAAGATCGGATTAATCTAAATCTTTCAGCTTCAAAGATAACTGACTTATAAGCTGAGATATTTCTGAAACATGAAGTGAAATTTGCTCTGATATAAATAAACCCAAAATCAATGTGTGGAACATGTTATTTGTCTGCTGACTATAGGAAGGCTTTCTCGACAGTCTCTAGTAGCTCTCTGCTTCAAGAGGCATGAGGAAAAGAATTCCTGCTGCTGCGGAAGCTGGGCGGTTTCCGAGCCTGCTAATGCTAGAGCTAGACTCGCCTGGATTTCAGCTCCGGATCCCTACGAGATAAGAGATTGACGAATGCGGAATGATTTGAGAGGTGAGTAGGTCTGGTGTGCGGCCATGAATATGGAAACAGAAGGATTGTTTAGTCGCAAACTCACCTCTGAACATGGTCGAGGATCAGGAGTCTCGGTCCTGGAGGGATGTTGACATCCTTCAGAGCACTAAAAAATAAAATAAGGCAGAAAGGCACGTCTATCAGTTACCAAGTCCAACGCAGAGAAGCGAAAGAAATGACATGGATGACTGAAAAGTTATGGGGCGCGTTTGAGTTATTCATGCCTGTCGGTGAGCAGAGGCAGAGTGCTGTCTGTTAACAATCCTTTCTTGAAATTCTTCTCGTACTGTTGTAAGCCAAGATTCGATAACATGCTCCCGGTTTTGGCGTAGTATGGATCTACGCTCGGTACAGCATTTTTAGAGAATTTCTCGCCGACCTGCAGAGGTCACATAGCATATGTTTAGGACCATTTGGACAGCTTTTCAAGTACCAAAAATACATTCTAGTTATGACAGGCCCCTTGGGGAAAAACTAGTCGAGCCCTGTCGTTTTATTCCAGTTGACATAAGCTACGATAACAAGCCGCTGCCAAGATAAGAATGTTCTAGTTGATGCTTGTATTATTTTTGACCATGATTATGACACCTGTTCATTTTCATTACGCGTGACCTGTATTACAGTTTCATAGTACAAGCACGCAAAATCTATCCCTGAAAAATATTTTTTGATGATGATGAGTTTTGAAATTCTCTGGTGTTGATAAGCTCTATAATATGCTGATGCATGAAAGTGAAATTGAAAATGAAAATTATACTTCATAATCTCACAGTAGAACATGATGATTCACAAAAGAAAAAAACTAACAGAGTGCAGGGCAGGACACGAGTAGATGTCACAGATATGAAACAAAACAAGTCATTTTGAGAGATGTTCAATTTCCTAATAATTTCAGAGATCAGATTACCTTGAAGAGAGCACCTTGAATGAGTGCAAAGAAGAGCCCAGATGAAACCGCGTTCATCGCCAGATTTGGCCCTCCCATGCCACTAACCAATGAAAACGCAGCTCCAGAACCAAAAGCAGCCACCATGCTGTTGGAAATCAAAATTGAACAATTAAGTAGAGCAATGAAATTGCAACATCATCTAACCAACCTGTTTAGAGTTATAAATTTGACAGCACCATACTACCATAGTAGTTAACACTCCCAATTACAATATCTTAGGAACCCCTAAAATCATAATCAACAAAGGTGGAAGATGAAGAAAAGGAAGAAGCACCCACTAGTTAACAGGTAGCTACGCCTAAACTACTGGGATTATGGTATGGCATAGAGCCAGGAACATTGACCAGTGCTCACAGCTTGATGGTCGCATCAAGTAGTAGCGGGAATGAACTTGTTTCAAAATCCGTTAAACAAAGAAGGAACTGATGGATGAAAAATTCTAAGGACTGAAAGCCAAGTTCAAATGTGGCGGAAAATTGAAATCTTTGGTAAAAGCTGCCAATTTAGGAAGAAGCTGAAAAGTAGGCATCTATTTCAAACGCTAAGGATCGTAAAGTAGAGAAATCTGAATATCAACTGTCTAGTTACGACAGTAATCAGTATGATACCAAATAATAACATCAATTGAAACATCAGCCGGTCAGCCCAGACTAGGCACAAGGTATCATGAAAAAGAAGCTTACCTCGACTCTACATCCTCCTTCCCTCTTATTCTCTTCATGACACTAGACAAGCCAGCATTCACACCCGTCATGACAGCAAAGTTCCGAGCTTGTACCAGAGGTCCACCAGCCAGAGCCTACAACCAAAACAGACTACATGAAAACACGAATACTGAAAACAGCCACTGCCATAATAAGTTCAAACAATCCCAGTTCAATTTCTTGATCTTATAGGTTATCATACCAACCTGCTACCAATAACCAAACCGCACACAGATAAACCCTAACAAAATGAAATCGAACCCATCTCCAAAACCCTAAAGGAGGAGGCTTTGAGATGAAACTAATGACAAAAACGCTAAATCCACAGCCAAAACCTGGGCTTGTTGCAGCGAGGCCAGCGCCTGTGGATTGAGGGCACTACCGGGAGGTGGAGTGGGAACAGGCGTAGAGCCGTTAAGGGTGCCCATAAGCGCGCCGATGGCGGCTCCCTGTGCAGCCCCGGTTGCGGTGACGACAGCGGCCTCGACTGCCATAGACTGCTTGGAAAGCCAGCATTTGAAGCCGGTCTCGATCTCCTTAAGCTTGGCCTGAATCTGTGTTATTGGGTTCTGCTGCTGGGGTAGCCCCACCACCATCGCTCCTTGCTTTTCTTCCCCCATGGTAGCCTTTGAGGTAGCAGTCGCCGGGGAGGTCGAATCTGACGGGAGTGGATAACAGAGGGAGAAGAAGAGACTTGCTTGTTGAGCTTTGTTTGCTTTCTTCCGAGTCTGTTGTACGAGTCGACTCGGTAAGTCGGTCCGACCGGTGGAACAGCGGTTCAATTGCGAATGGGTTTGAATTGTGAATGTCTCAGATATGCAAAATCTAGACTAGACAACTGAAACTGAATCAGTATAAAATTGTATGATCAGAGGGAATTAATTGCTACCTCGAATACCAGGGCGAGGAGATAGCTGAGTTCCAACTTCCAAGCCTGTAAAGAGAAAGGAGACCTACGTAAGAACACCAGTTAATCAGCCGTAAATTCTCCATAAGAAACGTATAATAAGTCTGTAAAGCAAAACTTGAAACTGAACTTACCCTTGTGGTGTGGCTCAGAAGAAATAGGCCTGATGCCCAAAAGAAGATGAACATCTCTGGAGCCCATCTCAGCAGATTGCTACATTACTACCTGTTTTTTTTTTTCTTCATCAGATAAGAGTGAGAATCGAAATAACCAGGAGAGTAACTGCAAAAATTTGTCAACAATTTCCAAGACACGAAAAAAAAAAACCCGCAGTAGTACTCGGATCCTGTGGTCAAAGTAATCTGCTCTACAAGACAGGGATGCAATTAGCACTGTGGTGTAAACTGTATGAATAGAAACGTGACTGGATCAGCTCCGAAAAATACATTCCTGGTTACAGAAAACTCCGAGACACTGAAAATAGAGAAGTAAACAAAACAAGACGCTTTATTTCAATTATATCTCTGAGGAGTTAGTCATGAGTCGTAAGTCTTAGTCCATGTCCATGCCATCTCCAGCATGGCTGCAGATAGGACCCACTACAGCGCGAAAGGCCTTCTCAAACGGAGACGGATGGAAATCCGCATCCCTCCTACGTTTCGAGCTGCAGCCATCAAAGTCAGAATCGTCCACCTCCAGCTTCCTTCGAATACCTCTCACAGCGCGCTCCTCAACATCGGTGAACGGGAACAGCCTCCCGCTCACACGACAAAGAGAACTCTGGCTGTCGTACAGAATCCTCTGGTCACAATTCTTGTCGCAGATGTGTGTCAGCCCAGTAAGCTTGCAGCGGTAAATGTTTCCACAAATGTGCTCGCTTTCACATTTCCAGTCGCATTTGTGAGCTTGAACCAGGCCTTCCTCGCCGAGAATGGCTGAAAGAAAAATAACATTTGCTGTCCCTTCCATCTTCGATTTCCCGCATAGCTCCATTTCCCGACCTGTTGCTATTTCGATATCCCCAGTGATTTTCCTCTATGCCCCTGATATGCTCATAACTCTTATCTCCAGCTCCAATGTGTTCACAGATCCTATCACTACAAAAGAAATCCGATAAGCTCCTTGAGAACAGACCCGAAGTACCCAACTACGTACTACTAATTATCATTACAAACCGTGGCTTGTCCAAAATAAAACCTCAGCGCATCATTCGACTGTAAACAAAAATGCAGCTTAAAAGCTACAGTCTAAACTTCTCACCCGACAAATCCAAACAAAATCCCAAACAGTCAATCTTACTAACTCTTCTATTTCAGCTCATCTCTCCCACATCATTTCTCCTCAACAAAAATATACATCTGGAAATTTTATATATAACAAATTTACTTAAATACACTCACAAATGCAGCAACCCTAGAAATTTCGACCAGTCACTCTCCGGCTGGCTATATACAGATTGAAAAATCGCACAACCAGATCATCAATCTTACAAAATTAGGATATGTATAACAACAAATAACAATCCGGCTCACTACATGCATCAATTTCAAACTATGACACACCATCTTATTCAACAATTAACCGCCAGATCAGGAAGAGCGCAATCCATCTATGCTAACCTCGGTAATGGCAGCTTCAGATAGTCGGTACACGAACAGAGAGCTCTCTCCCCCTCTCTCTTGCTGGCTCGAGCTTCGATGCGAAAATGGCGAGAGGGAGCTAGCGAGAGGTCGTTAGCAGGTGGTTAAACGGCTTCCAGTCTGAATGCGAGAAGCGCGACACATCGCTTGCCTCATCGCGCGCCACGTGTCCCTTCTCTAACGGTTCGATTCGATCGAAGCGCGTGGGTTGTTCAGCGTCACTTTCGCTGCGACGTTGACTGGGCCAAAAGGCCAACTCTCCAGTAAGCCCAATTATCTTATGCTACATCCAGGCCCAAGAAGGCCCAGTTAAGAGTCTCGGTTAAGCCCTAACGGTTGTCGAATAATATCGCGGCTGGCGACGATGGAGCCTCAACTGCTTCAGTTCGGTTTCGAATTCGAAAATCTGATCGCTGTGAGGTCAACGAAGATCGGAAAGTCAACGCAGAGTCAAGGTCTAGGGCTTGCTTCGAAGACCAATCAGAGTTAGAAAATTTTCCTAAGTAGCTAAGCTTTTCGTGTTCAGCAGCTTTGCTGATGCTTTGAAGCAGGTGGAAGGCATGGTGGCTTTCAAAAATCGGTACATGGTAATGGAGGTGCTTTTCGACCGAAGCAGGGACTTCGGTAAAGATGCTGAAGATCCGGTCGTTATCAGCAAGTATAACATCGAGAGCGCCATTAAAGACAGCATTCGTGCGAACTTTGGGGAGTGTGGTTTGGCTTCCTCGCTAAGATCTCTTCAAGGTCAGTTTGGAAAGGTTCCATTTAGGAGTCATTGCAGTTTTGTTCTTATGATTTCTCGTGAATATATTTGTGATTGGGAATAGTGTGAGTGCAGTGAAGTATGTGAATAAGTTGACTAAGGTGTGCATCGTCAGGGCGTCCAGAGACGAGTACCAGAAGGTTTGGTGTTCGATTACCTTGGTCAGGAGCATTGCTAATTACCCGGTGGTGTTCAATTTGTTGGACTTAAGCGGTGAGTCACTAATTGTAGATTCAGAAGAGCAATGGGATAATTACATGGTTGAAAATAGTGTTGCCGTATGTTTATAAGATTGGATAGAAATCTAGCTACATCAAAGTGCTCAGTTAAAGCTGTATCTAACTGGAGGAGAAGTTTGAACAACAAATTTATGGGACTTTGAACTCTTCAAAAGAGCTAGTAGTGCATTGGTTTGACTTCATGATGCATTCTTTGATGAAAGGCCATATGCTCTACTCAGTGGGGCGGTTCCAGGATTTTGTATTCCGGGTACAAAAGTTACATAATCAAAATTTTTTGTGGGACGAAACTAAATTTTAGTCAAAATTATGAATGAATTATCTGTTATTATTTAACTATGGTTAGAGGTATTTTGGGTTGAATTCGGGGCGAGTGTCTCCAATGCCCCAAGTCCCTCCGCCATTGGCTTTACTATATGTATTTGCTCATGTGTCTGTCATGGTTACACTTTCTCGTTTGTTTTTGAAGTATTTCGTAGTTTAGTCTCAAAGACGTGTATGTAGTTATAGGCACTCATCAAGTTTAATTTGTCGGCACGCTCGTTCTCTATAAAACACTTATCTTATTTGTATTCTTGAATTATGTTTTAGGAAGCATAAGGGCGTGTAAGAATGCTGCCTTGAAGTGCGAGGAAGTCAAATTCGAGCATTACAAGCTTTTGGCCGGAGCCCGCTGCACACCGCAAAATAATGTGGAGATGCAGAAGTGTCTTGACACGATTAAAAACTTGGAAAGCTAGCCGAACATTTCAATGTATTAGCGTTAAATTTCCGCTCTACGCTTGTGGGTTAATTCTACATTTTCTACGATTTAATGTTTACAATAAGTACGAGTTTTATGTCTATCACTTTGTGCTCGTGTCTTGCACTCTCAGTTTTTGAAGGATCAATTTTTTGACATCATGTTCATCTTCAATTCATGATGCCGATACCATAAAATATATGGATGATCATTGCAGGTGCAATACAGTGTTGTTACTTTGCATACCCAACCTATAAATTGGTGTAGCAAAATTATATGTTTTCAGGACTCTATCCGGGCCAAACAGGTTCAGTTACGAAAATGGATTGTAACCTCTGCAGCAATGATCTGCTGGAGAAAGACATAACTGGAAAATAAGCATGATCTGCCAGGTTACTACTTTGCTTTTGTTATCCAGGTTAGACTTCATTCTATGATTTAAATTAAGGGTTCATACCGTTTTTTGAATCACAGCTGCTCTTCTCCCTTTTCAATTTATTACATTCAACTTTTTTGTTTTGTTTACACCATTAAGCTGGAGTATATTGTTGTCTGTGAGTGACGACTCGTGCTGGCTTCGTGTCGGCATCTATCTTGCGTCTCGCCTTGCGGCCTTGCCTGAGTCTTCTTCTTGTTGCTAATACGTGTAAACAATGGTTTTCCTATGCACCAGCACGAGTGAAGTTGTTTGCGGTCCTATATTCGTATGAGTTTTTTTTGTAAAGCAGTTGAGATTGTCCTGTCAAATATGTTATACAAACTAACCAGCTTTGTTATACGCAGGCCTTGCTAGTTGATTAAAACCTCCATTTTTACTACATCTGTGTGCGACAGATTCTATCTAAACAGGCTAACCTGGTTCAGAGAGACGAATAACAGGAATAGGCGACAGCTTTGTTGCCGGATTTAGGAAAAGGGTCCAACATTACAGCAGGTATGCTTATCTAAGTGTTTATGTAGTTGACATTTCAAGAAGACGTCTTGCATGGCAACTGATCATCTACCTTGACGGTAATTTATCAGATGGTGTGAGAATATTGATAGAGAATGAGGTCAAACAAAGAGTTTCAAGTGGAACAGGAGAAATCTCAAGGGACATAGGGATCCCAATTACTGGAACTCAAGCCCCTGTTAGAGAACCAGTTGTTCGACTCGGAGAAGCTCGTGATTGGGATATCTTGAAAAGCATTGTTTATGGAGGTTTAATTGAATCCATCACCAGTCTCGGAGCCACACGTAAGTCTATAGATTTTATATTTTTTGAAGCTAAATCCGGTACTGGATATCCAGTCCGGAGCATCATAGCATAGCAAGTCGTCTGACTTTCATTTTTGTTGTAATGTAGTTAACATCCTGGTTCTGGGGATAGCGAATCTCATTGGTGGATTGATCCTCATCTTCCATAATGTGAGTTCTCTATGATAGACTGTCTATGTTTCTTCTTGGATACAATATAACCAGTTTTTTTTTTTCTTCATGGAATTGCAGCTCAAAGATCTAAGGAAGAGTGCATATGAAGGGCCGTCGAACCAGGTGGATCGCTACCATGAAGTGCTCGGGCGTAGGAGTAACTTCAAACTTCACGCTGTCATAGTGGTGCTCTCATTCGTCATCTTCGGCTTGATCCCGATAGCCACCTACGCATTCACTTTCCGCAAAAGTGACAACAGGGATTACAAGTCATTAGCTGTCATCGGAGCTTCTCTAATCAGCGTCACTCTCCTGTCCCTGGGAAAAGCTCACACCAAAAACCCACCACGAGCAGCCTCATCCTACTTCAAATCCTCTCGTACTACCCCACCATCGCAATCTCCGCCTCCGGCCTGTCCTACGTTGCTGGCAAATTACTCAACGAGCTGATCGAGAAAACAGGCTGGTTCGACACCACCTCCTCCCTCAATTCCATCCCATTCCCCGCCACTGTAATGCCATCACAGCCTGCTTGGGGCTCTTACTGACAAGCAGCGAGACTGAGCGTTGACTATTGACAAGCTTCTCTTCCTGTCAACTATGTTTTTGCCAGAACCTGGTTTTCTTTTATTTGTGTGTGTGTTTGATTTTGCTGGAACTCAGATTTCTGTTCTGTACCATTTTGAATCATTAGTATAAACAACTATGTGTGATTGAGAGTAGAGTGAAGCTGATGAGAGCAGGAGGATGGCGGTGAGCACTCTCTCCTCCAAGCTCCGGGCCCTGACAACAATGTCCTAGCTCCAGCCAACCCAAGCCCAGATCATCAAGCTTGGCCTGGAAACTGACCCCCTCATCCTCTCCGCCCTCCTCACCGCCGCCACCCTCTCCCTATCCGGCTGCCTCACCCACGCCCAGGCCATCTTCTCCTCCACCTCGACCGACAACGTCTACCACTGCAACATCATGATCCGCGCCTACGCCAGCAGCCTCTTCCCCCTCCGAGGGCCACGACAACTTCACCTAAACCTTCGTCCTCAAGGCCTGCGCCGCCGCCTTCCGCGCCTCGACCGATGGAGGAGCTGAATCAGAGCACTGGCGAGCTCTTCTTGCTGCCAAAGGTTTCGAAATCCACGGCTCTGTCTTCAAGTCGGGGTTTGGGTATGATCACTTCATTCACAATCTGCTCATTCATATGTACGCTCAGTTTGGGTCTGTCCGCCTTGCGCGTAAGGTGTTCGCCGAAATGGTTGACAGAAATGTGCATAATTGGAACATAATGATCTCGGCTTACGATCAGGCAGGCGACTTTGACACCTCTGATCAGCTTTTTAATTCAATGCCGGCCAGAAACGTGGTCTCCTGGAACACTCTGCTAGCCCAGTACGTCAGGCTGTGCGACGTCCAGGCCGCTGAGAGAGTGTTCGATGAAATGCCGATCAGAGACTCCGTTTCGTGGAACACCATCATCGCCGGGTACGTCCAGACTAAGGATTACGATAGCGCGCTGGGTCTGTTCCGTGAGATGCAAGCGGCCGGTGTGGATCCTACGGAGGTGACGCTGATATCCGTTCTGTGGGCGTGCGCAGAGACAGGCGCGTTGGAGGTGGGCAGGGAGATACACCAGACTTTGAGGCGGAAGCAGAGCCGGATTGAAGGTACTTGGGCAACGCGCTGGTGGACATGTACGCCAAGTGTGGGGAAATGAGCTCAGCGCTGCGTGCTTTCAATGAGCTGAAAATGAAGCACGTCGCCTGCTGGAACGCCATGATCGTGGGGCTGGCTGTCCACGGATACAGCGAGGAGGCGTTGAAGCTATTCGCAGCCATGGAGACGAGCCCTCATGAGGTCACGCCGAACAGGATCACGTTCATGGGTGTTCTGACAGCCTGCAGTCACAAAGGGCTGGTGGAAGAAGGCCGGGGCTTCTTCCGCCGGATGACCAGCGAGTACAGCATCAGGCCGGACGTCAAGCACTACGGCTGCATGGTTGATCTCCTCAGCAGGTCTGGCCAGTTATCCAAAGCCTTCCATCTGATCCACGAAGCTTCACTCGACACGAAAGTGCCCCTGTGGAGGACGCTGTTGGGTTCTTGCAGGATACACAGCAACGTGGAGCTGGCGGATGAATGCTTTAATCAGCTCTCCGGGTGTCTCACGGATGGCGATTACGTGCTCCTGTCGAACATTTACGTGGAAGCTGAGAGATGGGATGACGTCCAATGGGTGAGGAATGCGATAACTGATTCCAAAGTCGCCAAGCAGTCAGGCTACAGCAACTTCCAGTCCGCAAACGCTGGCTAGCCAAAAATGCCTTCTGATTTTAAAATTACTGAGCAGGTTCGAATTACTAAAGAAATGAAACTAACTGAAAAAACTATCAGGTGGAACTTAGAAATACAAATAATAAAGAAACCAAGTGCTCAGCAGGAATTAGGAAACATATATAGAAATCCTGGTTAAGTCAGTACTATGTAGTATCTGCTATCTAGGATTTCGACCTGAGACAACTTGTTCAACACATTAGCCATATAAGCAAGAAGACGCGACACTCGAGAAAAACATTAATTTTCCATCGTCAACAGTTTCAACAATCTTCTTTCAGCAGACATGTCGTGGTCGGCCGTGGAGATCCTCCTCATGCTCTACCCCGCCGCCCTGATGACGCTCGTGGTCCTGGCAGCGTATTTGATTGTTAAGTATTTTCACGACCGAAATCAGCTGCTGCACGGGTACCCCGCGCCAGACTCCTTCGGCCCTCCCCGCGAGCCCGATCTCGAAGCCGGCCCGGTGCATCAGCTCCGAGGCTCCCCGCGGCAGAGTGGGGCCACGTTACCTGACCACCAGGTTGTGGTCGTGCTCAGCTACGGGGCGTATAGCGAGATGATGTCGTCGGAGGAGGGCGGGGCGAGGCGGTCGGCGTGCGGTGAGTGCGTGGTGTGCTTGGGTGAGTTTGAGGCGGAGGATGAATGCGTTCTATTGGGCGAGTGTTTGCATGTGTTTCATAATCCTTGTGGCGAGGCGTGGCTGGGGAAGGAGCCGTCTTGCCCGGTTTGTCGGGCCCGGGTGGGTTTCCGGTTCGGGTGTTACACTTCGGTTCGGTTTGGTACCGAGATTGAAGTGGCCCGGTAGCTGTGTATATAATTTATATTAATCAATTGTAAGAACTTTTTGGGTTATGAATTTTGATTAATCTTGTCTTTCATTTGTAATAGCGCTCGACCGAAATAATATCATTTTTTATGGCTCATATCTGTTTAGTATATATTGATTCTACACTCATAATCAACTATCGGTGAATTGGAGAGTTGAATTATACTTAAGGCTTTCCATATTTTGTTCAACGTCTCACGTATCGACCAACATTCCATCACTTACGATATCGTTAGGCGGATGAAACGGCAATCTGACGGATGATACCGTATTAAATCAATATCTCACATTCATTCTGATACCATATTAATTTAAATAATTTCACACTCAAAACTGATTGGCAAAGGAAAGAATTCAACTATACTTGAAACTTTACATGTTTTGTTTAATGGGTGTGGAACAAAACCACATATTGACCAACAATATCGTACAATTATTTAAATTTTTTTTTTTGTAAAATGATGATGAACTTCTTTAAATGCAGCATTTTTTTGTGCTGAGAGTTTTTTTATAAAAAATGTGATGGATGAGATTGTGAAATAAATTAGTAAATTAAATCACAAGTTCGTCATTCAGTAATATCAATACAAATCGAATATCGATACATATCTATAAAAATTAATTGTGAATAATTTATTCATTTTTATAATTCATAAAAAATAATTGATATTTACAAACTTGTAAAATTGAGCACTTATTTTATAAAAGTATTTAAAATACAAGTTTAAATTTAAAAAATAGATATACCATGAAGGTTTATATAAGTTATATATCTAAGTGGCCAAAATGACACTCTTTTAAAGTTTTTTATGGGTTTTGGGCCACATGAATTTAGGTTTTTTTAATGCTTTTTCAGGTTTTAGGATTGAAGGTTTTACAGTTATGAAATGACGTCCTTTTTTAAGGATTTTTAAAACATCCTAAAAACAATATAAATATGAAATTTTGAAATTCAAAGATTTTAAAAACTCTAAAACACTAAAAGTTGTATAACTCAAAAAATCTATAACTCTGAAAAATTATCTAAAATCACATCACTTTAACTGTTAGGATAAATAATCTCATTATATCCATCAAGCCCTTTTAAATTGAGAAAAAAATGATATGTAATAATTAATGATTTATTTAAAAAATTAATTTTTTAACATACTACGGAGTTTGTCAAATTATCACATGACCTCATATCCACGAGGTAGATAACTAGATATGGTTCACCTTACTCCCCAAAATCCAGGTTTCCCATTTTTTCGGAACGGGTTTCTATGTGGAACAGGCTGACCACTGACTAGGCCTGCTTGGACAGGTTTTAGTCTCACTGTGTAATTTGCTGAACATCCCCACTCATAAATTACTAAATAAATGAAACTAATTAAAATAATTAGCGGATGGAAGTTAGAAATACAAATAATAAAGAAACCAAGCCCTCACCAGAAATTAGGAAACACAGAAATCCTAGATGGGTCTGTACGACGTAGTATTTACTACCTCGGACTCCGACCCGAGACAGAACTAGCTCAACACAGTAGCCATATATAAATAACAAGACGAGACACTCGAGAAACACATCAATTTCTCGACGTCAACAACAGTTTCAAAAATCAATCTTACTTCAGCAGATCATGTCGTCGTTGGCCGTGGAGATCCTCCTCACGATCTACCCCGCCGCCCTGCTGCTGCTCCTGGTGCTGGCGGCGTATCTCATCGTCAAACATCTGCACGATCGAAACCACCAGCTACACCGCCCGCCCGATCTCGAATCCGGCCCGCCGGACCCGGTGCAGCTCCGGGGCTCCCCAAGGCAGTGCACCCAGCTGGCTGTCACGCTCATCAGCTTCAAGGCGTATAAGGAGCTGATGTCGCCGGAGAAGGAGGAGGGCGGGGCGGAGCGGAGCGCGTGGTGTGCTTGAGTGAGTTTGAGGCCGAAGAATATTAGTGTGTTGCTTGTTGGAGTTAATCTTGTAGTGGAGTCTCCATTACATGTTTAGGGGCATGTCTTCATGTCCATGTCTTCCTCCATGTTTTCCTCCATGTTTCATGTAGTGGGATGTGTTTGTGTGGTGGGTTTGTAGGTAGAGTTTTGTGTATAAATAGCACCCAAATGATAGAAGGAAATCAAGCCAAATAAAAGTCATAGCAAGCAAAATTCAGCTCATCTCTCCTCTTGTGTTTCTTTGTAGTTCGTTCGTGTTCTCCAACGTTAGTTCCTAAACTCAGCCCCGGCGGCGATCCTTGAGTCGTGGGGTTGTGTTCCAACACGTGGTATCAGGAGCGAGGATTAACCGTAGGCTAGTTGACAATGGTTGACAGCCGTTCATCTTCCCCGTCCAAGACGCACACCACCGACGGTAGCGGTCCGTTGCGAGAAGTTGTGGTTGAGCGTGTGGTAAAGGAGATGAGTGGATCGATCCAGTACCCAACGTTGACACGTGCGAACTACAACGAGTGGTCACTTGTAATGCAAGTGAACTTGGAGGCGCAGGATCTGTGGCATGCCGTGGAGAGCTCTCAGGTTGAGCGCCGCGAGGATCGGTTGGCCCTTGCATCCATCCTTCGGGCAGTGCCGACTGAGATGCACTCCACACTTGCCGTGAAGAAGACTGCTAAGGAGGCGTGGGAGTGTCTGAAGACGATGCGCATGGGAGTCCAGCGCGTACGGGAGGCCAATGCACAAAAGCTTCTAAAGGAGTTTGAGTGCATCACATTCAAGGACGGTGAGGCTGTCGACGATTTCGCCATGCGAATTTCCAGCCTCGCAGCCAACATCCGCACACTCGGCGAGTCAATGGAGGAGCACCGGGTCGTCAAGAAATTCCTTCGAGTCGTGCCAGCACGTTTCGCACAAATCGCTCTTTCGATTGAAACCTTGCTCGATCTGAGCACGTTAACAATTGAGGAGTTGGTTGGCAGGCTGCGTGCGGCAGAGGACAGATTTGATGACGGCACTGGCGAAACCACTGACAAGGTCGGGCGGCTGATGTTAGCAGAGGATGAATGGTTGGCCAAGTACAAGCACCGGCTGATGCCGGAGTCCTCATCCAGTAGGAACAGAACGGGGGGATCGAGCGGTCACACCCCCGGGAAGAACAAGAGTGGAGCACGGACCGAGGGTCGTGACACCACTGTCAAGCTCACATCGGAGGGGACACCGCGCCGGAAGGGAAAGTGCCGCAGCTGTGGTATCTACGGTCATTGGGCCAAGGAGTGCAAGAAGCCACCGCATCAGGAGCGTAAGGAGGAGGCTTATCTCGCCAAGACTGAGGTGGAGCAGCCGGCGCTACTAATGGCTGTGACGGGCGGCGTTACGGACGTGACGTCACAGATGGTTTACCTCCAGGAGAACCACATAGTCCCAATCAATTATGATTGCAACACCTGGTATCTCGACTCGGGGGCTAGCAACCACATGACGGGACAACGCTCAGCGTTGGTCTCGCTTGACGAAAGCGTACACGGTATTGTGCGGTTCGGAGATGGATCCGTGGTAGAGATCTGTGGTCTCGGCTCAGTAATTATGGAGGGGCGGAGATGCGAACACAAGGTACTTACCGAAGTTTATTACATTCCGAAATTAAGAAGTAATATTGTCAGTTTAGGGCAATTGGAGGAAGCAGGGTGCAAGGTGGTACTGGAGGATGGACAAATGTACGTGTTTGATCGTGAACGCGCGCTGCTGCTCCGAGCGCCACGCACGGGAAACCGGTTATACACTATCCGTTTGACCGTGGCCGCGCCGGTGAGCCTGTTGTCAAAAGTGGAAGACGATGCGTGGATCTGGCATGCTCGTTATGGCCACGTCAACTTTCGTTCGCTACGGGACCTCGGTGTCAAGAAGATGGCGGACGGTCTGCCGTTGATTGAGCGAGTTGAGCAAGTGTGCGATGGGTGCGTGCTCGGCAAGCACCACCGTGCGCCATTCCCACAAGCGGCATCTTTCAGAACGAAGCATGCCCTCGAACTCGTGCATGCAGACTTGTGCGGACCGATAACACCACCAACCTCAGGTGGTAAGAGGTACTTCCTGCTTATCGTTGATGATCTCACTCGTTTCATGTGGGCAGAGATGTTGGTGACCAAAGATGAGGTGCTACACATCTTCAAGAAAGTCGTTACTATGACTCAGAACGAGCAGGGCAAAAGGGTTAAGGCGTTGCGCACCGATCGTGGTGGAGAGTTCAACTCCAGTGATTTCACTGCGTACTGCATCGAGCATGGCATTGAGCACCTGACCACTGCGCCGTATACCCCTCAGCAAAACGGCGTGGTAGAAAGACAGAATCAGACAGTTGTGGAGATGGCACGGTGTATGCTAAAAGGCATGGGCGTCCCTGGCGAGTTCTGGGGTGAGGCGGTCAAGACAGCTGTGTACGTGTTGAACCGACCACCAACTAGAAGTGTGGAAGGGGTGACACCGTACGAGGCATGGTATGGCCGAAAACCCGGAGTGCGGCACTTGCGCACATTCGGGTGCGTGGCGTTCGTGAAGAAGCTCGGGGCAGGAGTATCCAAACTCTCTGACAGGTCAGTTAAGGGGGTGTTTCTTGGTTACGAACCAGGAAGCAAAGCCTACCAGGTCTATGATCCGGTTGGGAAGAAGCAGTTGGGTGGTGTCATCACTCTGAGCCAGAGTGCCTATGTCGCAAAGATTGTCGAAGTGTGTCGCATGTCGGGTTGCAACCCGGTGGACACGCCAATGGAGCATCGCTTGAAAGTAAGCAAGACTACCACTGCAGTGCCGGTGGATGCGACACAATATCGAAGCGTCATCGGGAGCTTGAGGTACCTAGTGAACACACGACCTGACATCACACATGCCGTGGGTGTGTCTAGCAGGTTCATGGAAGCCCCTACTGCTGAACATTGGGCGGTAGTGAAGCGGATCGTGAGGTATGTAGCAGGGACACTTGGTTACGGCCTGGTGTACGAGAAGCAAGGACTAACGGAGCTGTCACTCGTGGGCTACAGCGACAGTGATCATGCCGGCGATATCGGCGATCGGAAGAGCACCACTGGAGTAATGTTCTTCCTCGGCCTGAACCTGGTCACTTGGGCATCCCAAAAGCAGAAGGTCGTGGCTCTATCATCCTGTGAAGCGGAGTACATAGCAGCGTGTGCAGCTGCATGTCAGGGAGTCTGGCTCAGCAGGCTTGTGGCGGAGCTAATGGGCAAAACCTTAGGCAAGTTCAAGTTGCTGGTCGATAATAGATCAGTAATTGAGCTTAGCAAGAACCCAGTCTATCATGATCGGAGCAAACACATTGATACCCGGTACCACTACATTCGTGAATGTGTCATCGAAGAAAAGATGGATATTGATCATGTTGGCACGAAGGAGCAATTGGCAGATCTCCTCACCAAAGCACTCGATAGGGTGAAGTTCGTGGAGATGCGCCAGCGCTTGAATGTCATCAAGGTGCAACAAGATTAAGGGGGTGAATGTTGGAGTTAATCTTGTAGTGGAGTCTCCATTACATGTTTAGGGGCATGTCTTCATGTCCATGTCTTCCTCCATGTTTTCCTCCATGTTTCATGTAGTGGGATGTGTTTGTGTGGTGGGTTTGTAGGTAGAGTTTTGTGTATAAATAGCACCCAAATGATAAAGGAAATCAAGCCAAATAAAAGCCATAGCAAGCAAAATTCAGCTCATCTCTCCTCTTGTGTTTCTTTGTAGTTCGTTCGTGTTCTCCAACGTTAGTTCCTAAACTCAGCCCCGGCGGCGATCCTTGAGTCGTGGGGTTGTGTTCCAACATTGCTTTGGGCGAGTGCTTGCATGTGTTGCATACATACTGCGGCGAGGCGTGGCTGAGGAAGAAGCCGTCTTGCCCCCGGTTTGCTGAGCCCCCTTGGCTTTCGGGTTCGAGTGTGACACTTCGGTTCAAGTCTGCAGCGAGATTATTCCTAGCTAGTACTCTCAGCTAGCAGCCCTGGAGCCTAAAGTAGCTAGTATATATGTAGAATTACTCTCAGTTGATCATATGTAAATCTAAGAGAATGGATAGGTTGATACTCTTATCACTAGTTTATTTGTTCAAGTGATAAGTAAGATTTCCTAATAATTTTGAAATCTTAGCTTTAATAGCATCCAGCCGGACATCAAGTACGTATTGCATGGTTGATCTTCTGAGCAGGCAAGGCTGTTGAATGCTTGAATCAGCTTTCTAGGTGTTTCACAGATGGTGATCGATTACATGCTCCTGTCCAACATTTTCGCGGATGCGAAAAGACGGAATGTTGATGTCCAACGGGCGATCCGAGGAATGTGATCATTGATTCCAAAGTTGCCAACCAGTCAGGCTACAGTAATTTCCAGTCTGCAAACGCTAGCTAGGCAAAAATGCATGCCAGCCTCCGAGACAGACTTACATGGACCGTGTCCACCACGTGTCCGTGGACACGGCCAATAAGAGAGTACCACGTGGCGCGTTGAAAAGTCAACATGACACGTGGCGATTTGTCATTGGTTAGACATTGTTTTTGATTTTTCAACGCGTCACGTGGCACTCTCTTATTGGCCATGTCCACGGACACGTGGTGGACATGGTCCATGTAAGTCTGTCTCGCCAGCCTCCACCCAAGCACACTGAGGCCGAAGAAGACCACATTTCGCCTGGTCCACGAATCAATCCTTAAATAGTTGTCATCTGATGATGTTTCCATTAATCATGTGACGCAGATTGAAAAATCAAAACTTTTTATAATTAATTAATTTTGCGACGCATCTTTCACTTACTGCTAATTAATGAGCATAAATTTATAGATTTATTTGTATAAAATAGTCTAACTGCGGTCCTACCAAAGTATAACAAAAAAAATTGATGGATAGCTTCGTGGCTAGAAATTTTCTCTGGTAGCTTCAGCCTTCAGTGTGACCTTTTTGCGGAGGTAATCTACATGTTCATATCATTTTCTTTTGGTCTTGTTGCATATTCATTACTTTGATAATTTAGCGCGACAAACAACAGCTTTCTATTGCCCGTGTTCATGGTCTATATGTAGCAGACCATGGAAGTACTCTATAAGAGAGTGTTGGCCTGGTGGTCAGAGTGTTCACTTAAAACCCCATAGTTTCCAGACTCAAACGCCCAATGATACCGCATAAATAAAAAATAAACTGAAGGTTTCCGTGAGTTTGAACTGCAGTAATTATAACTGTGCTATTAATGTAAGCACGATCGGAACAATCAATCCGGACCAGATCAAAAAAATTTATATTAGAATTGGACCATGTTGATTTGGACCGGTTTTATAAAATAGTTAAAAATTATTTACGCTCCATAGTAAATAAAATGCACTTAATTATCATAAGAAATTATAACTTTCAATTTTATAAAATTAGTGAATAAATCCATTTCAATTCGGACGCGTAGACCAGAGAAAAGTAGAAAACACAAGGGCCAGAATCGAAACCCAAACCAATATGATTTGATTCATTCTGATCTGGTCTGGCTTTGGTTCAATTTCCAGAGGTAAATTTGACTAATCGAGAAACCGCACTCATAGATCGTTAAATAAAATAAAGGAAAAACTTAAAATGGATCCCGAAATTATCACCACTTCAAATTTAAATTTTTGTTTAAAAAAATTTCTTTAAGTAAGATTTCTCTATAATTCAGGAATCATAGCTTTAATAGGATTGAAAATCGTAATATTGTTGTAGGGTTTATCAGATTGTACATACTAAACCTAGTATGGGTTTATTGAAGAATGTACATTAGAAGTAGAAAAAATGGGTGGAAGATTGGCGAGTCACAAAGCCTCATATCGATCTTTCTTGTTGGGCTCCTACTCTTAATTCATCCTTTAGCTAGACTTATTCAATTAATACAACTAGACATTAAAATGCCAACATCTATCGCTTGAACTAATAGTTGAGCACTCTATTGTTGCCTAATAATAACGGTTTAATTTTTAATAAGGAAACAAGTACTTATATTGTAGGGTTTAGGAAGCACAGAAACCCTAGTCTCAAGTTAACGCATTCATTATATAAACAAGAACCCTAACAGAAGCAGAAACACTCGACAGAATCACAAGCAGCAATCGCCAGCACTCTCATCAGTGAATCTCTCACCATTCTAAATTAATCCAATTAATTATATTTAATAAATTAAACCAATTGATATCAAAGAATTAATCCGATTTATTTTCACCATATCTTTTTCAGCAATTCGGATAGTTCATACTGTAATTGAGAAAATAATGATATATAGTTTCAGAGTACCTTTTACTATTTTTCCATATATATATTACTGAAATGTTAAAAATTTTAGCTATAAAATTTGATTAATCTTGTCCATCAAATATTATTTTTCATTCAATAATATCAATACATATTTAATATCGACACTTATCTAAAAAAAACTGAATATTTACAAACTTTAAAATT
Source organism: Kalanchoe fedtschenkoi (assembly GCA_002312845.1). Classification (NCBI taxonomy): domain Eukaryota; kingdom Viridiplantae; phylum Streptophyta; class Magnoliopsida; order Saxifragales; family Crassulaceae; genus Kalanchoe; species Kalanchoe fedtschenkoi. The sequence goes on from NQLW01000008.1 coordinate 5,561,965, forward strand.
GAGTATTTATTTTATGAAAATATTTAAAATGTGGTTATAAATTTCAAACATATATATTCCCTAATGGATTATATAAGTTATATATATGATCAGTCAAAATGACACTGTTTTGAATTATGTTTAGAGATTTTAGAGTTTTTTAATTTTTTTTACTACGTACTTCAGGGTTTAGTTTTTTTAGTGTCTTGTAAAATATTATGATTCAAGGTTTTAGAGTTATGAAACGACATTGTTTTTCAAAAGTTTTTGAAACATACTATAAACATAATAAATATGAAATTTATTCAAAAATTTTAAAAACTCTAAAACATTAAAAAATTTAAACTGAGAAATCCTAAAACGCCAAAAAAAATTATCTAGAACAGCATTATTTCAACTAGAAGGGATACAATTTATTTATCTGTCAGTCTATATTCACTACACCCTTTTAAATTGGGAAAAGTTACACCTTTTAAATTTATGTGTTTCAACGCTTAGTTATGTATAAGCACCACTATTTTGTCCAAAAGTGATCAACTGAAAAAGTTTAACTGGTAAATTTTATTTTTCAATTAAATATTGTTAATTCATCTGTTTTTTAAATTATAATTTTTCATATACATCATCACGTCTTTCCAGTCTCACCTAAATTATGTTAAGCGAAGCCCATAACTTTTTCAATTTGGCTATGATAAAAATTAAATTTGTGGTAATTTTTTTTTTTTTGAAAAAATTTATTCATAATGATCAAACAACCAATCCTATACTATGACATTACAAGAACGATTCATGGAGAAATATAGAGTGATACTAATAAAAGTGAGCTAGATGACTTTATACAATTGGAACTAAAAATATATAATTTTAAAGATAAATATTTAATTATCTCATTCAACATAGATTCCGATAGTTAGTGTTGCCCTAAAAACTTGTAGCTAGCAGCTTCTAGAAATGCAAAACAAGTGCAAATGGACCGCCATGTTTGAGAGCCCCGTCCACGACTTTGATTTCGTTAGGTACGCATGCATGCGTTTTAGCTTCAGGAGTCAGGACCAGCTTTTTGGGTCTACAAGGGGACAACCAGACACTGTAAAACGAGTGAGGTGGTTGAGATTTGGCAGCACTCCAGTTAATGATTTAAGACGAGGGAATGTCGCAACAGATAGAGACTCGAGAGATTCAGGAAGACAGTGGTCGAGACTTGTGATATCCGGAAATCCTTCGAGCTGCAATTGTGTAAGAGAGGTGAGTGTTGGTAGCACCGTTTTAACAAATGGCTTCATCTTACCGCAATCACTGATCATAAGGATTCTGAGATTGGTGGGGAATCTGAAGCCGGCTTCGCTGACGCAGAGATTGGGGCATTTGAGTATGCGTAAGATGTGAAGAGTGGTGGCCTTGTGAAATCCGTCTGGCAGGCACTCCAATGCTTCGCAAAAATTACTCATTTTTGAATGGTCAACTTTTGGACTCATTCCATGCCTTCAACAAATGCAGAAGGAAGCCGTGTGTACATCAAATATTTGACTTCTTAGATAGCAACTATCTCAAATTGGCTAAGAAAATGAAAAGGTTGTAATATAATAAACTTGAAAAAAAAAATAATATAACAGATTAGACTTGAGGGAAACTGCGCAACTATCCAACTCATATATAGTTTGCAGATGGTATGTTCAGATGACAAGAAAGCGCCTTATGAGTACTTAATTGATCAAAGGTATTTAATTTTAACCAATGAACGGTTCCATGCTTTAAACAAATGCAATTAGGCATTGTATTATTATGGTGGTTTTAAAGATATTATCACTGGCATTAGGGGTATTTAGGGGAGAGCATAATTCGGATAAAACCGAATTAATTCGGTTCGGTAAATTCGGTTATTCGGTCAATTCGGTTAAAACCGAATGATAAATCGGTTATTTATAATCGGTTAACGGAATAAGATTTATATTTCGGTTAACCGATTTAACCGATTAACCTTATGCTCAAAACCCACAAAAACCCTAAAATCAACTATAAATACATATTATTCTCACTTCTCTCCCAAATCCCACCACCCACCTTCTCTCTCCCTCCTCACCCTTCTCTCTCTCCTCACCCTTTTCTCCCACACGGCCACACCCACCTTTCCTCTCCCTCCTCACACTTATCTCCCACATGACCACACTCACCTTTCCTCTCCTCCTTACGCTTCTCTCCCACACTTACTCAGTTTCTAGAAACCATACTAAGCCTCAGATCTGATAAATGGAAGCTACAGTCTTGATGGATTCACCGATATATTTCGGCTTCAAAGCTGCTGCTCTCTCATGCTCCAAATATATTCTTGTAAATGGGGAGATGAGGCCGGACCGGGTTCGAAAATATTCAAAAGTATTCACCAGATCTGGATCCACCAGATCTGATGATCTCAGCTCACTAGCCTCCACTCTTGCCCAGATCTGGTGTCTTTGTGTCACATGCGGTGATCTGGGTGTATCTGCAGCCATAAATCTATATTGAATTGTAGTATTAATAAATATAGGTTGAACATAAAAATAAAATAAAATTAATTTCGGTTCGGTTCGGTTAACCATTAAATTAACCGAATACCGATTAACCGAAAAATTCGGTTAATTGAGTAATTCGGTTCGGTTAATGGTTAAACAAAAATAAAATCGGTTAATTCGGTCAATTAACCGAATTGGTTATTCGGTTCGGTTTTAACCGAATGCTCCCCCCTAAGGGTATTTATCGGGGTGATGAAGAGAGTGAGCTAGAGGGGAGAATTTTGAGTTCGAATTCTCTGATAGTCGGGTGTTTGCGTTGTAATTTACACTTAATAAAAAAATTTTAAAAAATATTATCACTTACAAAAAAGTAATGAAGAAGGTTATACCAGTTCAATAATACTAACAGATATTACTTTTACATGACAGTGTTGGTGTCAACTGTCATTAGGGCTTGTCAGTGCTATAAGTAAATTGATTTTGAGCTTTATTACACCAGAAATGGCTCATGATGTGTCTTGGTGATATTATTATATATAGCTTGTCTAGTAGCAAGCTGTAGTTTGATTTTTGTGGCTTAATTATGTAGACAAGAAGCCTGATATGTTAACACACTCAGCTAACCTGATCTTCATATTGTTCCATTTCTCAACGCATTTCAATGAAACCCTCTCCTACCCAGGGGCGGTTAAGGTCCAATACAAATGGATCAGCTACACTGGCCCCCTATTTTTTCAAGGTCTCAAATTTTCCTCAGCACAGCTAATGCATAATTTCCTCAGCCCAGCCAGGCAGCCAATGCATAATTTGCGGGAGGTTGCAGCGGCGCAACAGAGACCGCAGAGGGCGCAGGTCGCAGAGCCGCAGAATCACGCGACACAAGAGCCGCACAAGCACACGACCGCAGGCAGGACAGCGAGAGGTACAACAGCAGAGGCTCGATCTCGTCGCCTCGCTTGACGATTCCATAGCAAACGGTCGAAAGGTACGACAATTTCTTCTCACTTTTCTTGTAATTAACTTTCAAATGGTCGCCTATTTTTACCACTCTCCTCTCTGAAATTGATTCTCCATTGCTACGAAAACGAGTATATGAAAATTAGTCAGCCTGAAATTGCAATTTCGGATTCCCCGAGTCTGCTCAAACTGTAATTTTTAGTCACTATCCATCAACGATTTCGATTCTAAAGACCAGTTTCTGAGATCTGAATTACCGCAGGTTTTATTGTGTATTTCTCAAATGCTTTATTTTCCTTTGTTGTGAATCTGTGATTGAGATAATTGGTTAGTCTTGTATTATAAATTCTTCTAAATTTATCTCTTGTTTGAATATGTCTTCTAGAATTAGGAAATATAATTCTGGTTATGAGAAATTACAGAAGACAAAAAATTGAAAATTTTATTAAATCACAGCAAGGCGCTCTTGATAAATTTGTAGTGAAGGAATCACAAATTTCATTAGACAATGAAAATATTGATGTAAAGTTAGATGAAAATTTTGATAGTGTGAATAATGTAGTTTCTAATGATGATGATCATTTTATAGTAGATCATAGTGATACGGATGACAATGATGATATTGATTCAACACATTCGCTTGGTGGTAAAGAGTGTATTAAGAATTTGAATGATGATAGACAAAATGAAGAGCATTCAAATTCTCATTTTGATCCTAGATATTGGAATGCTCTTGATTCAAAAATGATTGATACTTTAGCGGTAAAGGGTCCTAAAAGAGACATACTTTTCCAAAAGAACCTAAAAATAAACTTGATAGACGGTTTTCCTCAGATTTATAAATTTGAGTTTTCGATAATGGTGAAAAACATGATAGAGATTGGCTTGTATATTCAAAAGAGCTTGATAGAATTTTTTTCTTTTGTTGCAAGATATTTAAAAAGGGATGTGTAAAAGGTGGATTAGTAAATGAGGGTTATGAGGATTGGTCTCACATTGGGACTCGACTTCAAGAGCATGAAGTTGGCATGGAACATAAAAATATTAGGCTGCTTGGTATGAATTACGTTGTAGATTAAATGCTAGTAAAATCATTGATCATGTGGCTCAAAAACAACTTAAAAAAGAAAGAGATCATTGGAAAAATGTTTTGGTAAGAATAATTTCTATAGTAAAGTTTCTTGCCAAGCATATAATATAGCTTTACGTGGCAAGAAAGAGAGATTGTATATATGAAAATAACAATGGAAAGTTTATAGATTTAATTGAAATGTTAGCTGAGTTTGATCCAATTATACAAGAGCATGTTCAACGTATTTCAAGTGATGACATTCACTTCCATTATCTTGGTCATAATATTCAGAATGAGTTGATATCTTTGATTGCTTCTTCAATTAAATATGAAATTATGAAAAAGGTAAGACAAGCAAAGTATTTTTCTATTAGTCATCAAGAGCAAATATCTATGATATTGAGATATGTTGATCTTTCTTCTAGTTCTATTGTTATTGATAAATTATTTTTGGGATTTATAAATGTTAATGACACTACAGGGCAAGGACTTTTTGATGTTTTATTACAGGAATTGAAGCTCCTACATCTTGATGTAGACAATGTACGGGGACAAGGATATGATAATGGTTCCAATATGAAAGGAAGACATCAGAGAGTTCAAAAAAAAACTTTTAGATATTAATCCTAGAGCTTTTTATACTCCTTGTGGCTCTCATAGTTTAAATTTGATGTTGTGTGATATGGCTAATACTTGTAGTAAAGTTAGGGATTTCTTTGGTGTTATACTACAGATTTATACAATATTTGCGAATTCAACTAAAAGGCGGCAAATTCTAAAAGACAATGTTAAAGGGTTAATACTTATATCATTATCATCTACTCGTTGGGAGAGCCGTGTTGATAGTGTTAAAGCAATTAGATTTCAAATTGGGGAGGTAAGAGAAGCTTTGCTTCAAGTTTCCGAAAATGATAATGACTCAAAAATAAAAAGTGAATCAAAATCATTAGCAGAAAATGAACTTGGAAACTTTGAATTTGCAGTTGCTCTAATAATATGGTATGATGTATTAAGTTCAGTTAATGCGGTTAGCAAGAGTTGGCAATCAGTAGATATGCTTATTGATGTTGCCATTGAGAAAATTGAAGATTTGATTTGTTTTTACAAAAGTTTAGAGAGATTGGTTTTTCTAATGCAGTTGAGGAAGCTAAAAAAATTGCAATTGAATTAGCTATTGATCCGGTATTTCCTTGTGGCGTCAAATAAGAAGAAAAAAAATTATAGATGAGAATTTTCATGATGAATCATTTGTTGCTTCACAGACTCATGAAGATGCATTTAGAGTTAACTATTTCTTATATATAATTGATCAAGCTATTGGTTCTCTCCATAAGAGATTTGAGCAGTATAAAGCTTACGAAAATGTGTTTGGATTTTTATTTAGTTCTACAAAGTTCAATGCATTGACTGATATGAGTTTAAAGTCTTCTTATGATTCTTTAGCAATTGCGCTTCAAAATGGTGATTGTAATGATATTGATGCTAATGAGCTATATGTTGAGTTAAAATTGCTTACACAACTTTTGCCTGGAAAAGATATGAGAGCCGTTAATATTTTACAATATTTGAAACATATGGATTGTTTTCCTAACACAATTATTTCTTATAGAATACTATTGACTATTCCTGTCACTGTTGCATCTGCAGAAAGAAGTTTTTCCAAGTTAAAGTTATTAAAGTCTTATTTGCGTTCTTCGATGTCACAAGAGAGACTTAATGGATTGACGTTGATAGCTATTGAGAATGATCAATTGGAGAAAGCTGAGTATGAAGATTTGATTCAAGATTTTGTTTCAAAAAATACAAGAAGATTATTGTTATTCAAATAATGTTTCTCTATGACTATTTTGTTTTTTTGTTAGAAATGAGGTTGTCTAGTTGATGTTATTCATTTGTACCTATAGACTTGTATTTCTAAGTAAGATAATGTCTTTATAAATGTGTAAATACTACACAGCCGATTTAGGCCTTCATTTTAACGTTTGTACAGGCCCCCGAAATTTTTAAGCCGGCCCTGCTCCTACCCACGCCATTACCATCTCCTCCATGGAAAACAAATAATATTTTTGGAAATATAGAGAAGTAAGCAAAAGCATTGCTTTAATGGCAGAGGCAGAGAAGTAACCATAGTTATGGAAGAGTATCTTCTTACATCGAGTTCCAAATTTTGCTACATGATACGTTTTTCCATCTATTTCGCCATTTCATTATAATAAGGAGGATAGGAAAATAAATTTTTTATATAATTCCTTCCACTTTCCTTTATTTGATTAGGGGTCGAAAATTCATGAGGTGCACCTAAGTAATGAGTCTGGTAATTTCTTCTCTTACAGGTCGCATGGCACTAAAAAAAAATATACAAAACCAGTTTGTTTCAGCGACGGATTAAAAGGCAATTGAATGAAGAGAGTTCTGATGGGAATGAGGCAGTTAAAACTCTGAATGCAGTGCACGACCTGTCTTGCTCCGAAAAGATCACCTGTCTTGCTCCTTTGCCACTGCTCCTGGGGGTTAGCACAAGGTTGTTATGCGTCCAACCATGCATGAAACTCTATCCAAGATGGTGAGATAAACTAATTAAATGGTGGTGAAGGCGGCCCATGCATCTTCGCCAAGTTCCTGCCGGTACAAGCAGCCATGTTTTGCGCCAGAACATTATTCATAGTCAGCGGCAAGAATGATATGGTTGTGCCGTCAAACCTCTGCAATGCGAACAAACAGACTTAGACAACAACAAGAAATGTCAGTGCACCAAAAGTAGAAATTGTCGACAAAAATTCAGTTCTATGACCATGTTACCATGAAGCCATGGATCAGCGGGCGAGCGGGATTTGAGACATTATTGATGACCGCCAGCCTGAAGCATTTATGAGCCTGAGGAATTGTATTATTCTACTTAAAAAATGCGAAGCTTCAGCCTTCAGTCAGTGACGCTGTTGCTGGTTAAGAGTCTGTAATTACCTGCCAGCTGATAGTTAGATGTTTGGTTGGCCGTGGAATGATGAGGGCAAGCAAATTAGGAGGAGTTATTTCAATGAAGCTCGTCGACTTGTATCGCATCTCGATTAACTTGACTCTTAATTACGAGCTTTCAATGTAATTTGTTTGAAACTACACTATGTATCAGAGTTATACAGCACAAAAACGAGTATCGGAAAATGGAAGAGATCGACTGTATGAGCATGATTTCCACATCTGCTATTTTAACGTAAGAAAAGCGAGTGTGAATGTAAAAAGTATGTGGGTGCAAAAGAAAAATATAATCCAGAGGATGGATTTTGTGTTATCATTTTAGTCACTAGAGATACTGTTCGTTCATTTACCAGTCACATATATGCACCAAGCCCTTTACAAAAATGACACATTTTAAATTTTTGAACGCTTAGATACGCATTTACCTGTTGGTACCGCATTTACGCTTAGATACGCTGGAGGTGCGCGTGAGCTGGCCCGCAGTGAGTATGGGCATACACTATCAAGGTGGAAAGGGTATGCGGCCCCTGGCCACCAAGGGGGAAGTAGGGAACCACTATCGATCCCCTTAATAATAAAAAAAAAAATGACACATTTTAAATTTTTGAACGCTTATTTATGTATCCATCACCATAATTTTGTACAAAAGTGATCAACTGAACAGGAAACTATATTTTATTTTTCACTTTAATTGTATTAATGCATCTATTTTTTAAATGATAATTTTTCATATATGTCGTCACGTGTTTCCAAAATCTCACCTAAATTATGTTAAGCTAAGCCCATAACTTTTTTCAATTTGGCTATGGTAAAAATTAAATTTGTGGTAATTTGTTTTTTTTTTAAAAAAAATTATTACGGATGATTTAACTATCCATCCTATGACATTACGTACAAAAAGTGCTCATACAGAAATATAAAGTGATACTCATACGGACGAGCTATATATATATCTTCACAGATTTAGAACCCAAAATACTTAATTTTAAAAACAAATATTTAATTATCTCATTTAGCAGTTTCTGGAAATGCAAAAGAAGTGCAAATAGAAATATACCAGTCGATTAGTGCTGGGAAATTGGGGGTGGTGGTCCGCCATGTTATGTTTGACAGCCCCAATAAAATGAATGATTTTGTGTGGTATGCATTTGTGTTTCAGCTTCAGGAGTCAGGACCAGCTCTTCGGGTCTACACGGGGACAATCCTTCACTTGAATTCTTCTCAAGTGCTTGAGATTTGGCAGCATTCCGGTTAATGATTTCAGACGAGGGAATGTCGCAACAGATAGAGACTGGAGAGATTCAGGAAGACAGTGGTCGAGACTTGTGATATCCGGAAATCTTTGGAGCTCCAAATGTGTAAGAGAGATGAGTGTTGGTAGCACCGTTTTAACAAATGGCTTCATCTTACCGCAATCACTGATCCCAAGGATTCTGAGATTGGTGGGGAATCTGAAGCCGGCTTCGCTGACGCAGAGATTGGGGCATTTGAGTATCTGTAAGATGTGAAGAGCGGTGGCCCTGTGAAATCCGTCTGGCAGGCACTCTAATGCTCTACAGCTATATATATGCAAAGAGGATAAATTGGTCAGATAGTTAGGGCCACTGCTGCTGGAGATGCTTGGCCACCGATGGATACTATGGCAGCCATAAATATGTAGCGTCTGAAGAGATTCGAGAGTTGAGAGGGTTGACGGTAGACACTCGAGACTACGGCAATCTATAATCTGCAACTCCTGGAGACTTTTGCTACAGCCACTGAGGAATCGGTCGGGAATGCTTCTGATAGCAGAGCAATAGTCAACTGTTAGAGACTTGAGGATGGAGGGCAGCTCCACATCCGGGAATGACTCCAGAGCACCACATTCATAGAACTTCAGTTCGGTGAGAGAATTGAGTTTGCTGAGCTCCGTTATGATTTTAGTGAGGACATGAAGAGTCGTATCGCCAACAATAGTAAGATCTGAGAGATTGGGCGGCAGCCGTATCGTCACTTCACCATCTTCATCCTCCGAACGTATTCTTGGGATGTTGAGGTCCAGCGACTTCAGAGAGGTGAAACGATGTATTTCGGCACTGTGCAAATCACTGAGTGAAGTCTTAATGGTCAATTCTTCCAACACTTCATCTCTGCACTCTTGCAATACTGCTGCTTCCACAGGTGACGACGATACACCAACATCTCTCAACGTTAGCTTCCGCACATGCTGTAATCTTGGCACCGAAACCAATCTCTTACATTCTTTAATATAAAATTTGTCTGAATTGGCAAAGCTATTTGGGATTTCTTCCAACTCAGGACACTCATAGATGCGGATAGACTTAAAAGGATGATGCCGGCATGCTGCACTTGATCCTTCTTCACCACACATCTCGAATTTAACAAGATTATCGCAAGACTCGATTAAAAGCTGACTCAGAGAAGGGAAACAATCAGGGATTTTTGTCAACTCAGGACAATCCCAAATTTTAAGATATTCTAGCATTTGGAATGCTACTTTATCATTGCCTCCTGGAAAACACCACGTTTTCAACGCTATCATGCCACCAATAATAAGTTTCTCCAGGGACTGGAAGGGATTATGACTGTCCCCATAAAATTCTTCACCAATAGATTCCAGTCTGTGGAGGCTCCACATGTCAAGATGCTTGAGAAATGGTAGGTTTCCCAGTGATGGTAGAACTTCCAGATGGAAACAATTATATATGCACAAAGATACCATAGCATTGAAGGAAGGACTAACTCCCACAATCCAATCTGATAGCCTCTTCCCACCAAACCCCTTTATGGTTAAGCTTTTCAAATTCTTATGCGCTTCAATCGCATCAAGAACTTTCTCATCATCTCGTTCACCAGCAGTAGCTTCCCAATCCAAAACTAACCCTTCAAGGTGCTCCTTGTACTTGAAGCCTGCAACCACTACATCCTCTATGTCCTCAACATTATTTAATTTTGAAATATGCACAACTCCATGTAAGTTTGGTAATCCCTTAAACTCCCTCATTTGTTTTGACTTGCCTTTACTTATAACAAAGCTTGAAAGAGTCTGGATGTTTGTCAATCTTCCGATTCCATCTGGCATCTCTTCGAGTTCAGTCCCCTCAATGTCTAGATGCCTCAAGTTAACAAGATTGCCTATTTTTGCAGGAAGCCTTCTAAGTTTCCGACAATGGGATAACAACAAAATTTGTAAATTGTATAGGCGGCATATCATGTCGGGCAAATGATCAATTTGTGTACGAGATATATCTAACAACCTTAAAAGCTTCATATCACCCACGGATTTAGGCAGCGTAGAAATATTATAACCACTCAAAGACAGCACACGTAACAACTTGAAGTTTGACATCAGCTCACCAAGGAGCTTCTTCTTCAAGTAAAACCCCCCTCCTAACCACATGTGATGGTAAAACAAATTGCTTCTCAGTGGTAAGAAAGTACGCAGACGGTTTGGTTTTATTTCGGACATATAATTCAAGAGAGATTCATTTTTTTCCTGCAAGTAAGACAGTCGACGAGACTGTAGAGTTATATTGCGAAAGTCAACACATAGCCCTCTTGACACTTGCAGAGCCAAATCATGAACAAGATCGTGCATCACAAACATTGGTCCGCCACTGCTACTCTCTTGGAAGAAAAATTTTGAACGCAAATGAGTGAAATATGCTCTAGCCACATCTTCATATTGATTTCCTTCACAAAACTTCTCTATCAAACCTTCACCCACCCATAACAATATCACTTCCTCCATGGAAAACAAATAATCTTTTGGAAATATCGAGCAATATGCAAAACAATTTTTTACCCCCAAAGGCAAATAGAAGTAACTGAGTCTGAGTGATGGAATAATATTGGTGTTTTCCCAAAATTTATGATTCAATACGTTTCTCCACTCGTTTTCATCATACCCATTCGAAACGAGTAATCCACCAATCATCTTAATCGCCAAGGGCAAGCCCTTGCACTTGCTTACAATTTCCTTGCCAAGGTCTTTCAATTTCGGATATGCACTTGAATTTCCATTTGAAAACACAATAGTCTCAAACAATGACCAACTTTCATCTTCACCCAACTTATCCAATTCATGACAGAGATCACTGTAAGTACACACTATGTGTGCAACTTTTTCGCTACGGGTGGTGACTATAATCCTGCTTCCAACAGCCCCGACTGTAAAAGATGTTTTCAACACATCCCACTCAAGACGGTTTTCACTCCACAGATCATCCAACACAATCAAAAATCTTTTACCTTGCAACTTTATCTTCAACTCTTGCTGAAGCAATTCCAAACTGTTATTCAATTTCGACTCCTCTCCGGTTATGGACTCCAAAAGAGATTTAATAACACGTGCCGCATCGAATTCATCGGAAACACAAGCCCAACCTTTCACCTCAAATACATGACCATTTGAACTGTTGTTATCCACACTTTTATATTCGTGAAACACCATACCAGCTAATGTAGTTTTCCCGATACCGCCCATACCTACAATAGGTATAACCCTGAGGGCATCATCATTTCCTTCTCTTGAATTTATCAAACGTATTATCGTCTCCTTGTCCTCAGACCTTCCATAAATGGTGGATGTCACATTAGCTAAACTGGTGGATAGCCTGCCTTTCCTATAGGTTGTAAGCTCATGTTTCTCTTTCAAACCCAGAACATTCTTTTGAGCTGCTATATACTCCAGCCTTTCAATGATTTCACTTAGCTCTTTCTCTATGGCTTTTTTAAAAGGATGAATACCCTTTAACTTGTACTTCAATTTACCCGTAAAGGAATTACTGCTTTCGACAAGATCAATAATGTTAGTGCGTACCTTATTCGATCCAGGCACATCAGCTAGAATCCCGTCCAACAAGTCCTCCGCATCAAAGATTGCAAACCTTGCCTTCTGCGCCCACTTATCGACTCTAGTGTTATCTTTAATCAGCTTCTCCTCAGCATCGCTTAGTAAAGCCTCCACACTATTGAGTTGTATCTCCAATTTGTCGAGCAAGGAGGTATCAAGCTTCCATTTAGAAAAGAAGTCATAAACTTTCGGCGACAGGAGGCTACTGGCGAGTGCCTTTCCTGCTCCAGTCGCAATAGCAAGTTCAACCCCAGACATGACCGGCTAGCTAGTTTCTCAGGCTAAAAGCTTACGCACAAAGACCTTTGCTACCCCGATTACTTTTTTTGCAAAATCAAATGGAGTGCTGAAGGCTAGAGAAGAGAAGAAAGCAGAGAACACATACAGTTGAATGCAGCAGCTTGCTAGCCACAGTAATTAATATGATCTTCTTTTGTAGTGATAGAAGTCACACATAGGGTCTTCCAGGAAATGGAGGGTCAATAATAATGTTAACAGCTGTGACTCATAATACTGTCAAGACTGGACAAATCAAGGCGTGGGGCAGTGCAGTTTGAATAATTCAGCAAAAGGGGTATGCAGCAACCACGAAGTTTTATCTCCTCTCGGCTTTTGACAATAATGGAGCCCCATATATCATATCTCTCCAATAATTGAGTCCTTTGTCTCCAAATGACCTGAAATGAAAGAAATTGAAGATTCTTTCAGACAGTTCACTTGATGACAAAAAGCTATCTAAGAAATCAAACTGGTAAAAAAACGATATCGTGTCAATAAGAGGCATAGCTCGAATTCACAGTTTAGTTAAAGCTTAAACAATTAGAGTTTCTTCTCTGAACACAACCTTCAAGATAGTCGCTCTAACAAAGTACTTGTTGAATAGCAACCATCTCATATGGTTGAAAATGCCATATTAGTTGGGAATTTGTTTGAATATCAACCATTTCGGAGCAGTTTAGTGGCGAATTCACATACTATTCGAATTTTAACAATCAGGTTTATTAGCCTTGAGATGTTTGTATCCAGCACACACTCAGTGATTAATGGAGATTTCACATTTTAAGTCAAAAAAATTGCAGCATAAATTTACACAGAAACAACAAAAACAATTTCCATTAGCTTTTGGTTATGTTAGGTTTAGGGAAAATGAGAAAAAACGAAAATGGTAGAATGAGTGAATTCCCTATGAATTGCAAGGCAATTTTTTTTATTTGGTTAGGGACGAAAATTATGAGGAAATTATTAAAACATAACATTTTTTAATATTTTCCAGGTTTACTTAGAGTGCTGGCAGCACCATTTTAACAAAAGGCTTCATCTTGTTGAGATATTGATTACTATTCTAAGTGTAACGGATACATTTATGTCATGATATTCATGGCATTCATATCTATTGTAACTCTACGTATTTGTCTCCTTTGTGATGAACATAAATGTGTAAATCATGTTAGAGGTTGTTCCTAGTCTATAAAAACATGTAACAGCGTCTCTATGAAGACATGAATCCGGATCCGGAGATTTCTAAGATTGGCAGGGAACCCATCTTCGGTAACACAGAGATTGAGGTAATCATCAATATAAAAGGTGTGAAGAGTGGTGTTCTTATGAAATCCGCTTGGTACAAATTTGAATGTTTCACAGTTAAATATCTCCAAAACGGATAAATTGGTGAAATAGTTACGGCCACTGCCCAACTGATGGATGCTGCCACAGCTCTGAATATGTAGCGCATGAAGAGATTCAAGAGTTGAGCTGGTAGACAGGCGAAATTTGGGCAATGGTCAATCTACAACTCCTTGAGACTTTTGCTACAGCCACTGATGAATCGGTCTGGAATGCTTCTGATAGCCAAGCAATGGTTAAGTAATAGAGACTTCAGGGTTGAAAGCAGCTCCACATTCGGGAATGACTCCAAAGCATAATTGGAGAAATCCACGCTTTCCCGACCGCCAACCGCCTCCTCCCTCTTGCACCCGTCCAACACGGCCGTGAACTGGTACGGCGCGGCGGCAGTGGCCTTCCACTGCTCGACTTAGAAAGCGGGCTGGGCGCACTGTATGTGGGGTCCAGTGGAGGTGACCTTGAGGTACTCGCAGCACCGGCCGTGGTGCGGCCTGATGCCGTTCGAGGTGAGGTTGAGGCGGCAGATGGGGGCGCCGATGCAAGGGCCCCTGCCCGCGAAGATGACGAGGTTGTCGCAGTCTTAGTAGTTGTGCTTGAGACCTTCTTATATGAAAAATGTAATTCCATGATTTGATCTCCTCACCACTAGATGATCAGATAGATACAACATGCATTAGGACATCCGAAAATCCGTTTGTGATGAGCATTGATTATCTTACAAATTTTATCAAAGTCACATGTGATATTTAGTTATTGATTCACAATTATTTTTTATTTTTCAACGCGCCACATAGTTGATCAAAGTATTATTTGGCGCCTTCTCATTGATGTGTAATTGTGTACACCCAAAAATTTCTGTGCTTATCTATACTTTTTCTGCAACTTTGATCTATTGATCACCTAACATATCATTTTTTTTTGTTTCTGTCTATAAATTCTTAAGAAGTTCGGCATTAAATCTAAGCATCTCACTTTTTCCGTCAAAATTCATTTCTATTAATCCATTCTGTAATACTATTTTTATTGTGGCATCTTGAACTTCTCAAAAAATTCAAATTTTTATTTCAAGAAATAGATGCAAACTTTCTTATAAAAATTATTAGTAAAGTAACAAAATATATAGATTCAACCCATAATTCTTTGACAGGACCTCCTACAACAGAGCGCACATCATCAAAAATATCTTAAATTTTGTTTTTTTCTTAGTTGGCTTCCCTATAATGCAAAACTAAGAAAATTTGAACTGTAACTTTTAACATCCTATAAAAGATACATTTTTTAAAATTTAGTAATATATATCATGCTCCCAATGATGATCAAGTCGCATGTGGCACAACTTTATACTATCATCATATAACTCAACAGAATAAACTCCAAACATAAATGTAATCCCTAAGAGTGTATAAATATTTTTTTCAGTCATCTTTCTTTTTATCACAGCCAACACATCTTAAACATTGATACCTAGTTTAGCCTAATAACAAAAGGAATTTGATCTACTACCGTCAAACAATTGACCGTCAATTAAAACGACATAGTTTTAAAATTTGTTAATTAATCCATAAATAACACATGCCTCACTAAAATTATCGTATACTCACTTTGTCCTCTTTTACATGTCACTTAACCGAATTTTTTTATTCACTTTTATTTGTCAATGAATAATTTTTAATGTATATTTAACAGCAATAACTATCTTAAAACGTCAAACATTAATTACTTAATTATCATAATCAATAAAAATTCAATTCCTCACTAATAATCATCTACCTATATTACTTTTTGCATGAATTTTTTAAAAATAATATTAACCACAGAGTTATTAAATTTGTTCAATAACTAGCATTATTTTAACTTTAATCTACTCAAATTAATCTTAAACAACATGTATTAGAGGACGAAGAGAGTAATATTTTGTGTAAAATCATCCTAATTTCATACTTTCTCTTTTCTTTTTTACATGTCATTTAACCGAATTTTTTTATCCATTTTTACTTGTCACTTAACAATTTTTAATGCGCGTTTAATGTTAACAAATCTAAAAATGTCAAATATTAATCATTTTATTATCATAATTAATAAAAAATCATTCATTATCCGTATTAATCTATCCATTTTACTTTTTACACGAATTATTTTAAAAAATATTAATCATCTATTTATTAAATTTGTTGAACCGTCTTAACTTCATCTTAAACGAGACATGTATAAGGGGACTGAGGAAATATAAACTTTTTTAAAAATACATTAGTATTTATCTAATAAATTTATATATTAAATACCATGTTATACTATTCAATTAGGATTGACACAGAAACCCTAAAAATCATGGATGCTCCAACTCCATCCGCTCCCGTAACTCAAACCAGACATCATCCCAGGTTACCAGAATTACCCGACGCTCGCGGGATGATCGACTTCCTGCTAATCTTCCTCCCTCTCTCTGCCCTTCTTATCGCTCTTGTGCTATTCATCCGACGCCAGAGCGCACGCGACGCCTCCCAGCATTCTCTCCATCTCAACGCACCCGCTGACATCGAAGCAGCCATCAGCTCCGCCGCAGCACCACGGCCCGACCCGCATCTCCACCATCAGCCGCAACAGCAGCCGCGGCTTGTCATCGACACCTACCAGGAGTACGTGCAAGCTGTCACAGACGATTTCTGCTTCGATACAACGTACGAGGAGTACGAGAAATTCTCGGCATTGTTTTTCTGGGAAGATCGAGGGGCGGCGGCGGAGGATCGGGCTGAAAGAGCTGAGTGCGTGATTTGCTTGGATGGTTTTGCGGGAGGAGATGTGTGCCTGGTGATGGGCGAGTGCGAGCACGTGTTTCATAAACGATGCGGCGACTCGTGGATGGAGGACAAGCGCTCTTGTCCGGTTTGCCGGAAACAGGTTACAGAGTTTCCAAGCTGACAAGTTTTTGTTTTTAACAATCATGATTTTCAAAGTTTAGATATTTAAAAATTTCAATTAGTATATATAACTCCGATTAATTTCCGCCTACTCCTTTAATTAGTAAATATAACTCAGATATTTATTTAATAGGTTTTTTAAAATTTCATGTAAAATGTATTTTTTTTGGATATGATAATGCAATAGTTAATTTTTTTAATATTAAATGTGTATTGACTGATGATTAAAACTTGATAAATAATTGTTAATTAATTGACAAGAATAAAAAGTTAGAGGAAAGTATTTGATAAGTATTAATTGCATTATTAGGCTTATTACATGTTTTTGATCAAGGATTCGAAACAACGCTTTGATTGTTTGGTTGCTACTCAAATCAAGATGACGACGTATTCACATGAAATTTAGTTTGAGAAGTGATCAAATAATTAAAATGATGTGGTTTTAGGTTGCATAACAAATGACTGCACAACACCGGACTTTATTCCCTAAATCAAGTACATGAATAGTCATAGTTGACATATAATTAAAGTTGAAATTTTTGCATAGCCAAAAAAATGTACTTTCTAAATGGCGCATCATCTATTGTCATTTGTTCATAACTGCAAAGTAAAAAAATTATTAAACTTTAAAATTACATCATTTTGAAGACAAGCCTACATGGTTTAAGATAACTACAAAATCTATTTCACCTGTTTTATTCTAGATTATAATTCCGTCTTGACAAATAAAAAACAATTAGTAAAAACAATGTCAATCATCATTTGTCATGTATGTTATATAAATGAAATGATTTTATTAAAATTAAAATCACTTTTTTACCCTAAAATACTTTTATTGCAACAAAACCATCTTGTTTTATTTTGCAATAAACCTGGTTAGCAGTATGGGATTAAAACCCTTTTATTATTTCTCAATACCAAAGTTTAAAGCTTAAACTAACAAAAAAAAAAAAAAGGGACGCGATCCAGATTGCTTTCTGGTCCAAAACGCAAAACAGAACCACTAAAAACGACAGCGACCCGCTACAGCCTCTCACTCGGCAACCGCACCTTTCTCAACCGCTTTCCCGACCACCAACCGCCTCTTCTCAGATTCTGCCTCCTCCCTCTTGCACCCGTCCAGAACGGCCGTGAGCTGGTAGGGTGCGGCGTCGGTGGCCAGCCACTGCTCGACGTAGAACGCGGTCTGGGCGCACTGCTTGTGGGGACCAGTGGAGGTGATCTCGAGGTACTCGCAGTACCAGCCGTGGTGCGGCCCGGTGCCGTCGGAGGTGAGGTTGAGGCGACAGATGGGGGCGCCGATGCAGGGTCCCCTGCCTGCGAAGATGTCGAGGTTGTCGCGCTCGTAGTAGTCGTACTTGGGCCCCATCAGGCCCCATGACTCGAGGTTGGGCACTGTGACAGAGCGGGAGGTGGCGTCGGACACAGTGAGGGAGATCTTCGAATCCGTACCCGATTTGATCCACGGGCCCGTCTTGACATAGATCGAGTAGACGCATTCATTCTGCCAAATGGAATTTGTTGCTTACAAAAATCAGTTTTATAGACAATCTTGATTTTGGCTAGCTCTGTAAACTACTGATGTGGGACAATTGAGATGCGGAAATTATTTAGGAGTACTTACGTTGGGATCATCGGCGGAGGCGGAGACGAGGGAGAGGAGGAGGAGGGTGAGAATGGCGGTGGAAGGCATTGTGGCGGAGGAGAGTGAGGCTTGCTGGATGTGATCTGAGGATCAGTGGGATGGTGGCTATGTAAAGTGGTCAGTGGTGGGAGTAAGATATTGAAGAATGGGGCAGATCGGGATCGAGATTGAAGAGGAACTTTTATGAGGGTGGCGACAAATGTATCGGTTAAAGAATGTGGTTAATGGAGATGATGACAAAGACCACTACTTCACATGGCCGTGTTTAGCCTGTCAGGGTTGTCGGAAAGATTCAAAGTCAATGTTGAATAGGAGCTGAGACAATCCACAAGCATTGTTAATCACAGGGCAGTTTCGTCGCTGAATGTGATAACTTGGTCGCTAAAGGTTGTAAATACGTCGCTTAAACTCATGATGGCCTGTTTATAGTGAAGGATTTGGTTCAATCAATTTGGATGAGTATGTACAGAGTATAAACAATGGCAAAAGGGCATGCAGAGAAATGACAATGGTGGAGTCTTGAAACCCCGGTAATGTATGAGCGGAAGAAATTGAGCCCAGGATGATGATGCTTGTCTTTGAAGCTTCGTTCGACTTCCCAGCAGTTCGTCCGCGTTCAAGCTTTTCCGCTAAGCGCAACAACAACGAGGAGGATTCATTATTTGAATAGCAGTCTGAAATGACAAGCATGTTCTTACCTTTAATAGAGATGGTCAGCTGCCGGAGGAGCTGCCAAGATCAAAATCCATCGTGTAATCATACTCGATGGTTGGGATCACAGAAGCCACAAATTTCAGGAACAGGAACAGGTACCTGCGGTGATTTACAGACACAATTTCGACTAAGTTTATGTGACGAGGAATAGTGTGGCGTGATAATTGTTTGTAGCGACAGTGTACTCACATGTCCACCTCCGGCTCCACGCCACGTGACATTAGAACATCGATGATTTTCTTCATCACTGCTCCGTGTCGACATGGATGGACAGACGCATGCTTGCCTGGCAGATGGGGGTGATCTTCGATTGTCACCTGTAATGTTACACCCCAGAGAAGTCAGAATAATAGCTACGATTGCAATCGAATTAAGCAAAAAGAATACGAGATATAATAAGTGATTGAGCATATGAAATGAAAGGCAGTATCCGAATCAAATAAACATTCTCACCGTTTTGCGTGCATGGTCTTGGCTAACATCTTCAAGAACAAGCTCAGGCTGTAGAAGCATCCGTGACTGAAACAAAACACATAAGAAAATGCATTGGTTTACCTTATTTTCTGCACTGATACACATCATGCTCAACACAATCTCATAACAAATTTCCTAAGAAGAAATATTGAAAAACAGTACAACTAATCTGATATGGCGAGAAATTAGGATGGTTTATTTGAGCAACTTTTTTTTCTACACGGGAGGAACTATCCACGGAAACCAGTACCTCAGCGAATTATGAGACGAAACCTACGCAAATATTATGTATAATCTAAAATGAACGGAGCAGGATGAAACGGATCACTCGATAATAAGAAGGGATATAATCAACTTTAAGTATTAGATGTACCTCGTCGTAACCAGTGAGCCACACACGTGGCGTCTGATAGTATTTATCATACCTGAAAGAAAGCCATTCACATCAGAACTATTAACTATAAGATTGTCAAAATTTCCCAACTCGTCGCTCAAACAACACACCATTGGATGGATTAACAAATCCAAAAGATCAAAGTGACCCCCCATAATTTCCCAACTCGCCCCGAAAATCTTGGCATGGAAATATGCAGAAGCTGGTAATTTAATTTTTTGAAGAGGTTTATAAGAGTGGATCAAGATAAGAATGTATAGAAATTTGTGGTAAAATCGACAAGGTTTCAGCACCAAAACTACAGATGCAACATAACATTTGATCCACACAAAAGGGTATCACACTCATGTGAAATGCTTCTTAACCCACTTGTAGGAGTACTAATCAAGTAGCAAACGGAAACAGTTCCGAATCTGGCTCACGCAGTAATGAAGTAAAGAGACATTAGGATGATCAAACAAGACAAGATAAAGTGTGCTGAACGACTGTCTAC
>NQLW01000008.1:5583550-5620545 GCA_002312845.1 Kalanchoe fedtschenkoi
GATTCCTGATTAAGAATAAATTGGTTCGAGACAACCAAACCTTTAGTCAATACGAGTCAATTCAACTGGTTTAATGGGCAGACTCCAACACTGGTAATGCAGGAGGAAGGCCTATGACACATAATGCATATACAGCTGAAGGAGCAGAAAACTCAGGACATGTTCATCAGCAGTTAACTCAGGACCAAATCAATCAGCTTTTGGCTCTTATTTCTCAACCTAAGCAAGCTAAGGAACAATATAATTAGATGGCAGGTATTGCTTGCCTGAACTCCTTAACAATAGATCATAATTTTTGGATTCTTGATAGTGGCGCGACTGATCATTTTACGCCACATTTATCTTTGCTAAGACAGGTTGAGATTTTAAAGGATAAATATGAAATTACCTTGCCTGATGATGCTGTAACTCAGGCAGAGTTGAAGGGCCATGTATGTTTATGTGACAACATTATCCTCAAGGATGTGTTATATGTACCCAAGTTCAAATTTAATCTGCTGTCAGTTAGCAAGCTGATAACAGACATAGATTGCAACATCATTTTTTCTAAAGATACTTGCACAATTCAAGACCCAGTGGCAATGACTTGCCTCGGGACTGGTAGACTTATCCATGGCCTGTATCAAATGAAGGGATCAGAAGTGCAGAAGGCTCTGAGTTCATCTACCAAGAAAGATGAAGTGTTGCAGTGGCACAGAAGGCTTGGTCACATGTCAGCAGAGAAGCTTCTGAAATGTATTCCACCTATTTTGCATAGTACAATAAAGGATGTTAAGTGCCATGTATGTCCTATGGCCAAACAGACAAGGCAACCTTTCTCCTCCAGTATTATACATTCTCCTAGCATATTCCAGCTTATTCATACTGACATTTGGGGACCTTTCCTAGTTGAATCAATTGAAGGATACAAGTATTTTCTCATTATAGTTGATGATTACTCACGTATTACCTGGGTATATATGATGAGGCAGAAGAATGAAGCAGGTCAGTTGATAAAGAACTTCTTTATGTTTGCTGCAACACAGTTCAGTAAACAAATACTATGTCTGCGCAGTGATAATGGCAAATAGTTCTTGAATCATGATCTTAACAAATTTTTACTTATTGAGGCTGTATTCATCAAACTTCATGCCCATATACTCCTCAGCAAAATGGAGTTGCATAGCGCAAACACAGGCATATTATGGAGGTGGCTCGGGCTTTGCGTTTCCAATCCAATGTTCCTACGTTTTTTTGGGCGAGTTGTGTCTTAACTGCAGTATATATTATAAACAGAATGCCTTCTTCTGTTCTTGGAGGCCTAACTCCGCATGAGGTCTTCTTTGGAGCTCCACCATTATATCATGAGCTAAAGATATTTGGATGCCTGTGCTTTATCTCCACTGAATCACATGATCGGGGACAAAATGGATGCTAGAGCACATCCATGTGCATTTTTGGGATATCCTTTTGGGCAGAAAGGTTATAAAGTGTTTGCTATGGTGAAGCAGAAGGTACTTGTGTCAAGAAATGTGGTTTTCTTTGAGTCTCAATTCCCATTTCAGGCTCATTCTGAACTTCATACATTTCAGACAGATCAAGATACCTCCCAATCTTTCTCTTTACTAGTACCAACCATTTTTCCCACTAATGAAGTAACAGAGTGCCCTGTTCCTCCAGTTTCTGTTACTGAGCATCCAACGATTGTATCATCACCAGGACCAACAAATATAACACAAGACAATAATTCAGCAGTTCCTATTTGAGGTTCATCTAGAGCTCGTAAGGAACCTCTTTGGCGCAAGGATTATGCCTGTGAAACTCAGACATCTCCTCACCAACTATGTAGTGTACGTAGTTATGATAAATGTGCATCAGTAGCATAGACATTTCCTGTTGCAAGTCTCTCATCACATGAAATCATCCTCTTATACTGAGGCATCCAAGAATCCAGATTGGGTAAACGCAATGAGGAGTGAATTAGAAGCACTAGAATCAAACAAGACATGGGAATTTGTTTCTCTCCCACCTGGTAAACATGTCATTGGTTGCAAATGGGTTTATAAAGTCAAGTATAAAGCTGATGGTACAATTGAAAGACACAAGGAGCGACTTGTAGCAAAAGGATACACACAGACATATGGTCTCGACTATCATGACACTTTTGCTCCCGTTGTCAAGATGAATACAGTCAGGCTTGTTCTAGCTATTGCTGCATCCAGATCTTGGCCTTTGTTCCAACTTGATGTGAACGATGCATTCCTCCATGGTTACCTTGATGAAAAAGTATACATGAAGCCTCCCACTGGTTTTTATGATGAAGTCAGGCAACAAGGGAAAGTCTGTAGACTTCTTAAAAGCCTTTATGGTTTGAAACAAGCCTCACGCCAATGGTTTGCAAGGTTCAGTTCTTCCTTGCTAGACTTTGGATTTGTGGGTAGTCTTAATGACTCTTCTCTTTTCATCCTTCGCCGAGACAAAGATCTGATTCTGCTTCTAGTATAGGTTTATGATGTGCTACTTACTGGAACTTCAACGAAACTCATTGTTCAGATTAAAGAGTTTCTTGATTCTCAGTTCAAAATCAAAGATCTTGGTGTTGCAAAGTATTTTCTTGGCCTTGAACTAGCTCGTTCAGATTCTGGAATTTTTCTCAATTAAAGGAAGTATGCACTTGATATTCTTCAAGAATATGGTTTTTCTGGCTCAAAACCTTGTGGTACCCCATGGATTCCAAGCATCATCTGGCTCTTTCTACTTCACCATTACTTGCTGATCCAGAGAAATATCGCCGCCTAGTAGGGAAGCTCATATATCTCACAGTTACACGTCCAGATTTGGCATATCCAGTCCATGTTCTGAGTTAGTTTATGAGTAAACCGACTCCGGATCATCTCCAAGCTGCTCATCGAGTTCTGCATTACATAAAGGGTGCTTCAGCTCAAGGGATCTTCTTCTCCGCTAAAACAGACCTCTGTATTCGAGCCTGTTGTGACGCAGATTGGGCAGCCTGACCTGTCTCCCGTCGTTCCTTGACTGGCTATTGTGTTCTCTTGGGATCGTCTTTAATCTCTTGGAAAACTAAGAAGCAAGCTACAGTCTCCCGCAGCTCGGCTGAATCGGAGTATAGGTCTATGGTACAATGTTGTTCTGAAATCATTTGGCTGGCCAGACTTCTTGCTAATATGGGCGAGTCTTCATCTCTCCCGATTCCTCTTTACTGTGATAATCAGGCCGCCATCCATTTAGCACACAACTCTGTCTTCTATGAGCGGACGAAACATGTGGAGATTGATTGCCATTTCATCCGAGAACAGGTTGTTTCAGGCTTCATTCTTCCACAGCATATTCCGACTGCTGCTCAACTTGCTGACCTCTTTACCAAGCCCTTATCCAAAGGTCTTTTACAGCTCTTGCTCTCCAAGTTGGCTGTTTCGAATTTTCTTCACCGTCCAGCTTGTGGGGGGGGGGGGGGGNNTGTTAAAGTTAGGGATGTGACGTGTCAAGCATTACATCCATAGGGGGCTGTTTGTAATATTATAGAACTACTGGGTAGTTATTGTAATTTAGTGGTTGGTAAAGAGGGTATATAAGGTGGTTAAAGGGGATGATTTTTGTAACTGATTCTGTTTTGAATAAAAGAAAAAAGCGGGAAGTTTCTTCCTCTCCAATCTCTGCAACTCGCGATCTCCGATCGTTTCGTCGGCGACGCAGCTGCCTCCGGCGCTGCTTTTTCGCAGTTTGTATCCAGCACACTCAGTGATCAATGGAGATTTTACGTTTAGAAAAATTGCAGCATAAATTTACACAAAAAAAAACAAAAACAATTTCCATTAGCGTTGGTTGTGGGAAAATGAGAAAAAAGGAAAATGGCAGGATGAGTGAATTCCCTACGAATTCCAACGCAATTTTCTTTATTTGGTTAGGGACGAAAATTATGACGAAATTATTAAAACATAAACATTTTCTAATATTTTCCAGGTTTACTCAGAGTGGTGGCAGCACCATTTGAACAAAAGGCTTCATCTTGTTGAGATATTAATTACTATTTTAAGAGTAACGGATACATTTATGTTGTGATATTCATGATATTGTAATTCTAGACATTCATATCTATTGTAATTCTAGATATTCATGTTCTTTGTAACGGACCTTCAGTTAAATGTGTAAATCATGCTAGAGCTTGTTCCTAGTCTATATGAACATGTAACACCATCTCTATGAAGACATGACGCTTTACCAAATTCACATATCTTACTAGATCCGAAGATTTCTAAGATTGGCAGGGAACTCGTCTTAGGTAACGCAGAGATTGAGGCAATCATCAATATAAAAGGTCTTATGAAATCCGCTTGGTACAAACTTGAATGTCTCATAGTTAGATATCTCCAAAACGGATAAATAGGTGAGATTAGTTAGGGCCACTGCACAACTGATGGGTTACTACCTCAGCTCTGAATATGTAGCGTCTGAAGAGATTCAAGAGTTGAGATGGTAGACAGACGAAATTAGGGCAATGGTCAATCTACAACACCTGGAGACTTTTGCTACAGCCACTGATGAATCGGTCTGGAATGCTTCTGATGGCAGAGCAACGGTTAAATAATAGAGACTTCAGGTTTGAAGGCAGCTCCATATTCGGCAATGACTCCAAAGCATAATTAGAGAAATTCACGCTTTCCCGACCACCAACCGCCTCCTCCCTTGTGAGCTGGTAGGGCGCGGCGTCAGTGGCCCGCCACTGCTTGACTTAGAAAGCGGGCTGGGCGCACTGTATGTGGGGCCAGTGGAGATGATTTTGAGGTACTTGCAGTACCAGCCGTGGTGCGTCCCGCTGTCGTCGAGGTGAAGTTGAAGTGGCAGATGGGCCCCCATGCAGGGCCCTGCCCGCGTAGATGACAAGGTTGTCACACTCTTAGTAGTTGTACTTGAGACCTTATAAGGAAAATGCAATTTCATGATTTGATCAAATTGACAAGATTTTTAAATATGAAGAAGAAAGAGATAATCAACTTTTGGAAGTTGATTAGAATTATGATTTCTATTTACAGTAATTACTAAATTACTGTTATTGTAGGATTAGGAATCCTATTTTATTTGGTATTAGTACCCTATAAATAGGATGCCGTAGTGGTACGTAGAAACAAATTGAGAGACTCGGTGGGAGTCCTCCAGAAGAATTCATCAGAAATTCTTCTTGATTGGTGTAGGTTTTTATAGGTTTTTAGTTAGAGAAAACCTATTGGAGAATTGAGAGGTCTGTATTCAAGAGTGTAAAGAGGTGAGTGCATTCTTATAATACATATCTATCAATAGTGGAGATTGTGGATGTAGACTCTGTTGGAGAGCTGAACCACATTAAAAATATTGTGTTTCGTTCGTCCTTTATTCATATTATTGAGCATTGGTGCATGTTATTCATGTGAGTGTCTTGTATTTATGCTCCGCTACACGTGCCGAGTGAGAGAAGAGACCTCTTTATCCTAACAATCTCTCATCTAGATCATGAGATAGATATACATACGCAAAACGACATCCCAAAATTCATAGGTGATTAGCATAGCTTATCAATACCTGTCCTGCAATTTTTCATTCAATGATATTTGTAGCCTCTGCTCAAAAAAATTTAAGAAGTCTGCCATTAAATCTCAAGCATCTTATCTTCTAAAGCAAAATCGCTTATCAATACCTTTCCTGCAATTTTTCATTCAATGATATTTGTAGCCTCTGCTCAAAAAATTTTTAAGAAGGCTGCCATTTAATCTCAAGCATCTTATCTTCTAAAGTAAAATCTTTTCCTGCTCATCCTTACTTCAATGCCATTTTCTTTTTGTGGCATCTTGAACTTTTCAAAAATTTCAAATTTCAAATTTAAAAATCAGACCCAAACTATTCTACAAAAATAATCAATAAAAGTAACATAACACATAGATTCACCGATTACTTCTTTGACGTATGACTTCATACATCATAATGCACATAATCAAGAATTCATTAAATTGTGTGTTTTTCTTAGTAACTACCTAATAATACAAAACTTACAAATTCGACCTTGCAAATTTTAACATCTTGTACCAAATTTCTTTTCTACAATTTAGTAATATCGCGCTCACAATGATGATCAAGACACGTATGTCATAACTTTGTGCTATCATCATGTGATTCAACAAAATAAACTCAACGCACAAATGTACTACATGACAATTTATAGATATTTCTTTAAATATTTTTTTTCTTTCATCGTAGTCAACACACCTTTAAAAACTCTAATATTTTTCATATCCTCATTTGTCTTAGGATAAAGCCACTCTTATGTAAAATGCCTAAGGAAATTAGATTTTTTTCAATTTAGGTATATGTCTAACATCGCAAAATATTCGTACGATACTGTCATACATCTTATTTCTGGCATCACCAATACCAATAATATTACTATATTTATTATCACAAATACACAAAGAACCAGAATTAGCTGACATATTCGTAGAGAACCACTCCCTCTTAGACGTAATATGATAAAAAATACTGAATCAAGAATCCAAATATCCACGAAATGAGTAGTCAAAATAGAAAATAGATCGTCATCGCTGCAATCAAAATCAATCCGTGCCGCACTCATAAGCGTAGATGATTCATCAATCTTTCCATCAGTTTGTTTTTCCACGTTGGACAATCTCTCTTCATATATCCCCACTCCTTGCGATTATAGTAAAGAATCATTTTCTTACTGTTTGATTTTGACCTGAAATTATATTTTCAATAAACATTCTTCTATGACTTTCTTCCACAGTATTGGCTGTTCTTAACTTACAAATTGTCAGCTTGTAAGAAAACTTATATATAGTACATTCTACTTTTGTTAGTATTGCACAAATAAGATTACAGTAATCCCCTCAATTTTAATAGTTTCTTTCCTGTATGTAAGAAGAGTCATCATATGTTCGAACGGAAGAGGCAAAATACATAGTAAGATTATTATTTTGTCTTCATCCTCAATCTTTAGCTTATAAGCTACGCTAAATTTGTGATTGTTCTTCTGAAGACATTCACCTGTTGAGCCAAATCATTCTCTCCTTGTTTCTTCAACCCGTACAATCTCTTGTAGACACAATTTATTTGTAAGAGATTTCAACATAAGTTGTGATTACAACTTCTTTCATATTTTTCATGTAGATGCCAGACTCATCACGCGATACATGACTTCATCCTTCAAACATATCCATATAGTTCATGCTGCCACTGCCATAGAACCCCCCAATCCACATATCACCGATTCAGACTCATAGGTCGTAAAGTCTTCAAAATCTCCTATCGCGCTAATATACCCTTCACACTTATTTTTCATAATCTGAAATTACCGTGGCCATTGAATTAGACCACTTTGAATGTAGCACTCGACACAGATATCCCAACTTTTCTCTGATAACACTTGATGAGAATTCCGGCTGATTAACAAGGGAACATCAGTTAAGAGCACACAAGATTTAACAAGTTTCGGCAGCATGCCTACGTTCTCGGGAGCAATGAGTGGTTATATCTTATTTAGAGTGACATACTAAATTAAGTTACAATTACACGATATTTATAATGGTAACTCTATATACAGATTTATTAAATCATTCATGTACCTCGAGGGATGAATTGAATCCTCACACCCCAAATCTATTTAATCCAGACCCACAACTAATATGACTTACACCCAACACTTAGCATAAAAATAAATAAATACTAATCTTGACAATTTGTTTTTATAAAAATTGCTATATAAATTCAAACTAATCGTCATTTTATGGTTTCATGCAGAAATGTATTATAAGAATCAAAATCAGTATATTAATTTAAAAATACGAATGTGATTGATGTATTATGAATCAGTATAGAAATTATAATTTTACACATAAAAAAAGGACATTTCAAACCATTTTTACTAATAATTCAGAGTCCATTTGGCCACCGAGATAATCACTTAGTGGTTGATTGATGAATATTCATCTCGTAAATCGACATCATAATTTTAATTACATCGATAAATTCAAATTTTAATTCAAAGTATATATATTCCATTTGAATTTTTATCCTAATTTTTATGAGCTCCGGTCAACATACTTATTTAAGCAATCTAGTTTGATTTTAACGAGCTTTACTCAGAAACTCGTTCGAGCTTAGTTTAGTAATTTAGCTCAATATTCACAGTAACAATTCCACTCCAATGATCCATTCAACGAGTCATAATAGATGAGTTGAGTTGTTGACACACGGACCAAACGAGACGCCTCCCCGACTCCGCGTCACGACCATTTAGCCTAATAGCATAGCGAATCTGATCATGTACTGTCAATCAAATTGATAATCGATTAAACCGAGATAGTTTTAAAATTTATTAATCATTCCATAAACAACACTTGCCTCACTAAAATTATTCGTATAATATTTTGCATAAAATCATTTTAATTGATACTGTTCTTTTTTACATATCACTTAATCAAATTTTTTTATCATTTTTATTTGTTCTTTAATAATTTTTAATGCATATTTAATATTAACAATTATCTAAAAATGTCAAAAATAAATTACTTTATTATCATAATTAATAAAAAGTTCATTCTTACCCTAATAATTTATCAATTTTATTTTTTAAGCGAATTTTTTAAAAAAAAATATTAACCTATTTATTAAATTTATTCAACCATTAATATTAACTTCATCTTAAACTATTTGTATATTAAATTTATATATTAAATATCATCTTATATATTGATTGAAACAAAAACCCTAAAAATCATGGACGCCCCAACCCCAACCGCTCCCATAACTCAAACCAGACAGACACCATCGATCCCAGGTTACCAGAATTACCAGACGCTCGCGGGATGATCAACTTCCTGCTAATCTTCCTCCCTCTCTCTTTCCTTCTTATCGCTCTTGTGCTATTCATCCGACGCCAGAGTGCACGCGACGTCTCTATGAAGACATGTAACAACGTCTCTATGAAGACATGACGTCGCAATCCAAATCACGGGTTGTGCAAATCCACTCGCGGCTGTCTCGAGAGAAGAAGGCAGACATGACCGCGGCTGCATGCCTCACAAAAATGAAAGGGCTTGCTGATAAGATGGCGGTGGTCGGCAAGAAACTAGATGGCGACGATTTTATATCCTATAAAAAATCCAATCATCCACGAATTGAGTAATCGAAATAGAAAATACATCGACATCGCTGAAATCAGAATCAATATGCGCCACATTCGTAGACGTTGATGATCATCATTCTTCCTATCAGTTTGTTTTTTTAGACAACAATCTCTTTTCATATGTCCCAACTCTTTGCAATTATAGCAATGAATCGTCTTCTTATTGTTTGATTTCGACCTAAAATTTCATTTTCTATAACCATTCTTATCTGACTTTCTTCCACGGTATTGACTGTTCTTGACGTACAAACTGTTAATTTGTAAGGAAGTTTCTAGTACATAATACTTTTTGTTAGTGTTGCACCAACAAGGTTGCAGTAATCTCTTCAGCTTTGATAATTTCTTTTATGTACGTAAGAGTAGTCATCATATGTTCGAACGGAGGAGGCAACGTATACAGTAAGATCATTACTTTGTCATCATCTTCAATCTTCACATTAAGCTGTGATAAATTTGTGATTGTCCTATTGAAGATTTTCAAGTCAAATCATTTCCTTTTTATATCTTCAACCCGTGATCCTAGGTTACCAGAATTACCAGACGCTGGCGGGATGATCAACTTCCTGCTAATCTTCCCTCCCTCTCTCTTCCCTTCTTATCGCTCTTGTGCTATTCATCCGACGCCAGAGCGCATGCACGCGACGCCTCATCACATGCATTCTCTCAATCTCGATCAACGCACCCACTGACATCGAAGCCAGTCCCGCCGCAGCACCACGGCCCGACCCGCATCTCCACCATCAGCCGCAAAAGCAGCCGCGGCTTGTCGTCATAGACACTACCAGGAGTACGTGCATGCTGTCACAGACGATTTTTGTTTCGATACAACGTACGAGGAGTACGAGAAATTCTCGGCATCGTCGTTGTGGGAAGACGGCAGAGAATAGGGCTGAAAGAGCTGAGTGCGTGATTTGCTTGGATGGTTTTGCGGGAGGAGATGTGTGCCTGGTGATGGGGCGACTCGTGGATGGAGGACAAGCGCTCTTGTCCGGTTTGCCGGAAACAGGTTACAGAGTTTCCAAGCTGACAAGTTTTTGTTTTTAACGACAAAGTTTAGATTTTTAAATGTTTTGATTGGTATATATAACTCCGTATAATTGTTCCATTAATTCCGATTATTTTTTGCCTAACCCATTAATCACCTAATGCATTTTACAACATTAATTAGTGCGAGTGACTCAAGTATTTATTTAATAGATTTTTTAAAATTCCGTGTAAAATGTATTTTTTTTGGATATTATAATGCAATAATTAATTTTTTAATATCAAATGTATATTGATTTATAATTAAAACTTGATAAATAATTGTTAATTAATTGACAAGTATAAAAGGTTAGAGAACAGTATTTGATAAGTATTAATTGCATTATTAGGCTTATTACATGTTCTTAATCAAGGACTCGGCATAAAACAACGTCGATTTGATTGTTTGGTCGTTACTCAAATCAAAACGACATCTTTTTGACATGAAATTTAATTTGAGTAGCAATCAAACAATTAAAATGACTTCATATTATGTTGTGTAGCAAATGCTGCACAACACCGATTCTTGTTCCCTAAATCAACTATATGAATTGTTAAAATTGACATATAATTAAAGTCAAAATTTCTGCATTGATTATTATAATTTATAAAAAAAAATTAATCATTAATATATGGACTTCGATCCGCCAAGCCAAAAACATCAACTTTCTAAATAACGAAAGAATAATTATTAAACTTTAAAATTACATCATTTTGAAGACAGAACTACATCGTTTTTAAGATAACTATAAGATTTATATCAACTGATTTATTCTGGATTACAATCTCGTCTTGCCAAATAAAAAAAATCAGCAAAAACGACATAATTTTCAACTGTCTGCCATGTATCTTTTATAAATTAAATAATTTTATTATCATCAAAATCACTTTTTTTATCCAAAACTACTTGTATTGCAACAAAACCATCCTGTTTTGTTTTGCAGTAAACTTGGTTAGTAGTATGGGATTAAAACCCTTTTATTATTTCTCAATACCAAAGTTTATAGGGACGCGATCCAGATTGTTTTCTGGTCCAAAACGCAAAACAGAAGCACTAAAAACGACATCGACCCACCACATCCTCTCACTCGGCAACCGCACCTTTCTCAATATAACCGGTTTGTTTTCATGGAATTGCAGCTCAAAGATCTTGAAGAAAGGTGAAGGGCTCGATTGTACTAATTAGATCTGGAAGGGTGGTTGTGTAATTAATTAGGGGCTTGATTGTACAAATCAGAAGTTACGCCTATCAATTGTAAGGCGGGACTTTTGTATATAAACAAAAACACAGCGTTTTCGTTAATCAATGAAAATAGATTTGGCGCCCCAATTGCTCTACCCTTTCCTCTCGCGTTTCTTGCTCGATTTCGATCTCAAGCTCCGACGCTTCTCCGGCGACAACGCTTGATCGGATTTCTCATGGTATCAGAGCATGAAGCTATTGAAGAAATTCCCAAGTGCGTACATGGCCCAACTTGTGCTTGTTTTGGCTATGTAATGACTAGACAAATAAGGAAGAAGGTGATTCAGTTTTTAATGGGGTTGAATGATGCATTTGTGCCCCTCAGAACACACATCTTAGCTATCAGTCCATTACCCAGTCTCAATGTCATCTATGCTCACAACGCAATATCACCAAACTTCCTTATCTCGATGCTTCCGCCATGTATGCTCACAATCATGGGAAGAACAATGGCAATTATCAATCAGCTAACCAGCAACAGAACAAAATTAGCGGTCAGATCAATAAGAATAAGAAGAATTTGCATTGTTCTTACTGCCAATTCAATGGACATACAAGAGAAACCTGCTACAAATTAGTAGGCTATCCTGTTGGACACAAGTATTACAAAGGTCCTAATCCAAATAATAAGAACAGGAATATTGCAGCACCCAAGTATGTGAACAATGCTGTTAATGACCCCGGTTACACACCAGTTCATGATGCAGAATCAATTACCCCTCAATTCTCAAGTGAACAAGTGCAGCAACTTCTAAACTTACTGCAGCAGACAGCGGATGATAAACAAATGCACGCAGCAGGTACAATATGCCTAAATTCTGCATCATGTTTTACTTTGGGTAATTGGATCATTGATAGTGGAGCTACAGATCACATGGCATATGATTCTGAATTGTTTTTGAATTTAAAAGAGCTCCCACAACAGTGTGAAGTAGCCTTGCCAAATAAAAGTCATGTTTTAGTGACTTATGGAGGTGACTGCCAGATTAATGAGCATTTGGTTCTCTAAAATGTTCTTTATATACCTAGTTTTCAGTTCAATCTTCTGTCAGTCAAAAGGCTCATCTGTGATCGGCAATGTGAATTTTCCTTCAACACTAATGGCTGCCTTATCCAGGACCCAGTGCACAAGATAATTCTAGGGACTGGTAAAGTTCAGAATGGGCTGTATCAAATCACCCCTACCAAAGCTGTTGATGATTCAAGAAAACACACAATTCTGATGAATAAAGTGCAAACTCCAGTTAGCATTTGGCATCAAAGGCTGGGACATGCTTCTTGGTCTAAACTTTCTGTTTTGTTGCCTCAAATAATTGATGGTAATTCTGGCAAGCTTGAACATGTTAAGTGTACTATCTATCCTCTAGCAAAACAATGCAGGTTACCTTTTTCAATTAGCAAGAGTGTCACAAACTCTTTGTTCTCTTTAGTTCACACTGATGTTTGGGGGCCATATCCAATTCTTACTTTAAATGGTGCCAAATATGTCCTGACTTTTGTTGATGATTTCTCTCGCAATACCTGGACTTACCTTATGAGATCAAAAGCTGAAGTTCCTGATCTTATTAAGGAGTTTTTCTGTATGGTCCTCACTCAATTCCATGCTAAGATTAAGACTCTTCACAGTGATAATGGTACTGAATTCTTCAACAATCAGGTAAAGGCTTTCATAATTTCACAAGGATGCCTTCACCAAAGTAGCTGTCCTTACACACCCCAGCAGAATGGGTTGGTTGAGAGAAAGCATAGGCATCTTATATAAATGGCTCGGGCTCTCAGAATCCAATCTAATGTTTCTAAATGTTTTTGGGGTGATTGTGTCCTTACTGCTACTTATATCCTCAACAGACTTCCAAGTTCAGTTCTGCATAATAAAAGTCCTTATTACAAGTTATTTGGACAAGCACCTGATCTTCAACACATGAAATCTTTTGGTAGCTTATGTTTTGCTTTGCATTCATCAACTGGCAGAGACAAATTTGATGCAAAGGCCAAGCCATGTGTGTTCATGGGTTATCCTTTTGGACAAAAAGGTTACAAACTCTTTTGTTTACAAAGTCATAAGTATTTGATCTGCCGTCATGTTACATTCATGGAAGAAGTGTTTCCATTTTAGAATTTTTCAACGTTACCGGCACATATTGTCACCCCAGTTCCTCCAATGGAAGTACCTGAGTTCCAGGAATCAGAAGTTCCTCATCCAGACCCAGAAACTGCACAGGTTCTTGATTAGGAATTACCACTTCCACAAATTCCAGCACAACGCCAATCTGCTCGACTTCGAAGGACTCCAATCTGGCAGCAAGACTACATTTGTCAGAGTAATTTTGCCTGTACTGCACCCTATCCTATCAAGAATTATGTTACCTATGAGAGATGCTCAGCTGCTCAGCAACATTTTGCATTGCAAATTTCTACTTCCACTGAACCTCATACTTATGCTCGGGCTGCCAAAGATCCAAGATGGTGCACTGCTATGGACACTGAACTTGCTGCCCTTGAGGGTAATAATACTTGGTCTATTGTTGATCCTCCCACTCACAAATCCATTGTTGGGTGCAAATGGGTATATAAGATTAAGTATCATTCAGATGGTACAATTGAAAGGCACAAAGCTAGACTTGTTGCCAAAGGTTTTACACAACAAGAAGGGCTCGACTACACTGAAACCTTTGCTCCTGTGGTTAAAATGCCCACTGTTCGTCTAGTTCTTGCCTTAGCCACAGCACGACAGTGGCCCATTTTCCAACTAGATGTTAACGATGCCTTCTTACATGGAGATCTCCATGAAGATGTATATATGCATCTGCCTCCAGGGTATTAATTGGCTGACAGAAAAGCTGGGAAAGTTTGTAAACTTCATAAGAGTTTGTATGGTCTTAAACAAGCATCACGACAGTGGTACTCAAAGCTCTCTGATGCTCTACTTCAGTTCGGATTTGTTCAGAGTAAGCATGACTACTCCATGTTCACTATCAGCCGAGGTACTCACTTTGTAGTTCTTCTGGTTTATGTTGATGATTTAATTCTTACCGGTACATCAGCCGATCTTATGACTGAGATCAAGTCATTTATCCATGCTCGTTTTAAGATCAAAGACCTTGGATCCTTGAAATATTTTCTTGGATTAGAAGTGGCTCGCTCGTCTGAAGGGCTTTTTCTTTGTCAGCGCAAATACACCTTGGATCTCCTTTCTGATGCTAGTCTTCTTGGTTGTAAACCATCCAGATTTCCAATTGACATTCGCCACAAGCTTAGTTTATCTACTGCTGAGCTATTACCAGATCCTTCTGCATATCGTCGACTCATTGGTCGGCTCATTTACCTCACCAACACGCGTCCTGACATTTCTTATGCCGTGCATACTCTCAGTCAGTATATGCAGGCTCCAACTGAAGATCACTTCAAAGCTGCTACTCACCTATTACGATATCTCAAGCTTGCTCCGGGGCAAGGTTTTTCCTTCCCAACTATTTCGCCTCTTGTTCTGACTGCTTACTGTGACGCTGATTGGGCAGCTTGCCCTATTACTCTCCGTTCGCTTACTGGCTTCTGTGTCACTTTCGGCGGAGCTTTGATTTCGTGGTGCACGAAAAAGCAGCAGACAGTATCCCGCTCCTCGGCCGAGTCAGAGTACCGTTCCATGGCTGCAGCCTGTTAAGAGCTTGTTTGGCTCTCAGGTCTCTTGGATGATCTTCAGCTTCCGCTTTCCAGGCCAATTGATCTTTACTGTGATAATCAAGCCGCTTTACACATTGCCCGGAATCCAGTGTATCATGAGCGAACTAAGCATGTTGAACTTGATTGTCACATAGTTCGACAACATGTTAGTTCTTCCTTTATTGCCCTACATCACATTGCCTCATCCGATCAGCCGGCTGATCTTCTTACTAAGCCGTTGACGGTTGAACAATTGGCGAAGATTTGTTCCAAGCTGAACATTTCGAATTTTCTCCATGCTGAGCTTGCGGGGGGCTGAAGAAAGGTGAAGGGCTCGATTGTACTAATTAGATCTGGAAGGGTGATTGTGTAATTAATTAGGGGCTTGATTGTACAAATCAGAAGTTACGCCTATCAATTGTAAGGCGGGACTTTTGTATATAAACAAAAACACAGCGTTTTCGTTAATCCATGAAAATAGATTTGGCACCCCAATTGCTCGCCCTTTCCTCCCGCGTTTCTTGCTCGATTCCGATCTCAAGCTCCGACGCTTCTCCGGCAACAACGCTTGATCGGATTTCTCAGATCTAAGGAAGAGTGCATATGATGGGCCGTGGAACCAGGTGGATCGCTACCATGAAGTACTCGGGCGTAGGAACAACTTCAAACTTCACTCCGTCATAGTGGTGCTCTCATTCGTCATCTTCGGCTTGATCCCGATCGCCACCTACGCATTCACTTTCCGCAAAAGCGACAACAGGGATTACAAGTCATTAGCAGTGATCGGAGCTTCTCTAATCAGCGGCACTCTCCTGTCCCTGGGAAAAGCTTACACCAAGAACCCACCACGACCAGCCTCATCCTACTTCAAATCCCTCTCGTACTACCTCACCATCGCAATCTCCGCCTCCGGCCTGTCCTACGTCGCTGGCAAATTACTCAACGAGCTGATCGAGAAAACAGGCTGGTTCGACACCACCTCCTCCTCCCTCAACTCCATCTCATTCCCCGCCTCTGTAATGCCATCACAGCGTGCTTGGGGCTCTTACTGACAAGCAGCGAGACTGAGTGTTGACTGTTGACAAGCTTCTCTTGCCGTCAACTCTGTTTTTGCCAGAACCCGGTTTTCTTTTTATTTCTGTGAGTGTTTGATTTCGCTGGAACTCAGTTTTCTGTTTTGTACCATTTTGAATAAACAACTATGTGAGTTTTTTGCTAATTTAACTTCTTCGCTTCGTTCCCTATCAAAACCACAACCCCGTTTCGTTTTTTTTCCATACTACCCATTTCGCTCTTCAGTTGAGCGAAAATATAGCCCATTTTCGCTCTATCGGACCGCGCAAATGCCACGTGTTCAACTTGCCTGACTCACCTGCTGATGTGGTATTTTCGATAGGGAAGGAAGCGAAGAAGTTAAATTAGCAAAAAACTCCAACTATGTATGATTGAGAGAGTAGAGTGAAGCTTAGGAGGATGATGGTGATGACTGCCAAGGTCAGCACTCTCTCCTCCAAGCTCCGGGCCCTGACAACAATGTCTCAGCTCCAGCAAACCCAAGCTCAGGTCATCAAGCTTGGCCTGGAAACTGACCCTCTCATTCTCTCTGCCCTCCTCACCGCCGCCACCCGCTACCCTTCCGGCTGCCTCTACCACGCCCAGGCCATCTTCTCCTCCGCCTCGACCGACAACGTCTACCACTGCAACATCATGATCCGCGCCTACGCCTGCAGCCTCTTCCCCCTCCGAGGCCTCCACGTCTACGACCGCATGCGCCGCCGTGGAGTCCGCGTCGACAACTTCACCTACACCTTCGTCCTCAAGGCCTGCGCCGCCGCCTTCCGCGCCTCGGACGATGGAGGATCTGACTCAGAGCACTGGCGAGCTCTTCTTGCCGCCAAAGGGTTTGAACTCCACGCTTCGATTTTCAAGTCGGGGTTCGGCTATGATCACTTCATTCACAATCTGCTCATTCATACGTATGCTCAGTGTGGGTCTGTGCGCCTTGCGCGTAAGGTGTTCGACGAAATGATTGACAGAAATGTGCATACTTGGAACATATTGATCTCGGCCTACGATCAGGCAGGCGACTTCGACTCCTCTGATCAGTTTTTTAAATCAATGCCGGCCAGAAACGTGGTCTCCTGGAACACTCTGCTAGCCCGGTACGTCAGGCTGTGCGACGTCGAGGCCGCTGAGAGAGTGTTGGACGAAATGCCGATCAGAGACTCCGTTTCGTGGAACACCATCATCGCCTTTTATGTCCAGACTAAGGATTACGATAGAGCGCTGGGTCTTTTCCGTGAGATGCAAGCGGCCGGTGTGGATCCTACGGAGGTGACGCTGATATCCATTCTGGGGGCGTGCGCGGAGACAGGCGCGTTGGAGGTGGGCAGGGAGATACACCAGACGTTGAGGCGGAAGCAGAGCCGGATGGAAGGGTACTTGGGCAACGCGCTGGTGGACATGTACGCCAAGTGCGGGGAAATGAGCTCAGCGTGGCGTGTTTTCAACGAGCTGAAAATGAAGCACGTCGCCTGCTGGAACGCCATGATCGTGGGGCTGGCTGTCCACGGATACAGCGAGGAGGCGCTGAAGCTATTCGCAGCCATGAACACGAGCCCTCATGAGGTCACGCCGAACAGGATCACGTTCATGGGTGTTTTGACAGCTTGCAGTCACAAAGGGCTGGTGGAAGAAGGCCGCGGCTTCTTTCGCCGGATGACCAGCGAGTACAGCATCCGGCCGGACGTCAAGCACTACGGCTGCATAGTTGATCTCCTCAGTAGGTCTGGCCAGTTATCCGAAGCCTTCCATCTGATCCAAGAAGCTTCACTCGACACGAAAGCGCTCCTGTGGAGGACGCTGTTGGGTTCTTGCAGGATACACAGCAACGTGGAGCTGGCGGATGAATGCTTTAATCAGCTCTCCGGGTGTCTCACGGATGGCGATTACGTGCTCCTGTCGAACATTTACGCGAAAGCTGAGAGATGGGATGACGTCCAACGGGTGAGGAACGCGATGATTGATTCCAAAGTCGCCAAGCAGTCGGGCTACAGCAATTTCCAGTCCGCAAACGTTAGCTAGCCAAAAATGCCTTCTACAGTAATTAAAAAATCACTGAGCAGGTTCGAATTACTAAATAAATGAAAATAACTTAAAAAAACTATCAGGCGGAACTTAGAAATACAAATACTAAAGAAACCAAGAGGTCAGCAGGAATTAGGAAACATAGAAATCCTGGTTAAGTCAGTACTACGAATCCTGGTCAACACATTAGCCATATACAGTAAGCAAGAAGACGCGACACTCGAGAAAAACATTAATTTTCCAACGTTAACAGTTTCAACAATCTTATTTCAGCAGATAGATATGTCGTGGTCGGCCATGGAGACCCTCCTCATGCTCTACCCCGTCGCCCTGATGATGCTCGTGGTCCTGGCAGCGTATCTCTTGGTTAAGTATTTTCACGACCGAAATCAGCTGCACCGTTACCCCGCTCCGGACTCCTTCCGCCCTCCCCGCGCGCCCGATCTCGAATCCGGCCCGGTGCATCATCAGCTCCGAGGCTCCCCGCGGCAGTGTGGCGCCACGTTACCTGACCACCAGGTTGTGGTCTTGCTCAGCTACGGGGCGTTTTAGCGAGATGATGTCGTCGGAGGAGGGCGGGGTGAGGCGGTCGGCGTGCGGTGAGTGTGTGGTGTGCTTGGGTGAGTTTGAGGCGGAGGATGAATGCGTTCTTTTGGGCGAGTGTTTGCATGTGTTTCATAAACCTTGTGGAGAGGCGTGGCTGGGGAAGGAGCCGTCTTGCCCGGTTTGCCGGGCCCGGGTCGGGTTCTACACTTCGGTTCGGTTCGGTACCGAGATTGATGTTGACCCGGTAGCTTATTGTATATAATATATATTAATCAAATGTAAAAATATTTTGGGTTATGAATTTTGATTAATCTTGTCTATCATTTGTATTAGTGCTCGACTTGATGGTTTGTATAATTGGTTCTATATCCAAAATTAATTGACAATAAGTAAGAGAGTAAATTTAACTAAACCCACCTATCGATCAACACCCCTGTCACTCGCGAGATTGTTTTTTTTTTTTTTTTTGGAAAATTGATTTGTATTCCAAAAAAGCCCTGTACAAGCTCACTACTTGACAGCTATACAACTTGGAACAAAAGTTTCAACAAAAACCAGCCTAACCAGGACAAGCCTAACCACGACAAGGCTTATCTAGCCTGACAAATGACTAAACTACTTTAACATCATTTTCACCACATTCTAGTGGACTAAACAGAACTATATGTCCCCACTGGACATGCGTCGCTGGAGATGATACTGAGAATTTGTCCAAAAAACTGCTGGCTGGGAATTTGGTCTAGCTAGGGAGACTACAACATGGAGAAACATCCTGAGGTTCCTTTTTTCCATTTTTGTATCCTCTGCATGTG
The DNA here is from genome assembly GCA_002312845.1 of Kalanchoe fedtschenkoi. Lineage (NCBI taxonomy): Eukaryota > Viridiplantae > Streptophyta > Magnoliopsida > Saxifragales > Crassulaceae > Kalanchoe > Kalanchoe fedtschenkoi. The sequence goes on from NQLW01000008.1 coordinate 5,603,091, forward strand.
TTTTTGTATTTGGAGACCTGCATCATGAAGGATTTTTAGCCTCCTTCTTCCCCTGGAAATGTGGCTCAATTCCCATCTGTTCTGCCCATGAGATGTTTTTCCTTGTCTTCTTCATTTTGTTGATTTTTGACAGCATTGTATGTATGTCATTTTTCACCTCTTTCATCAGCTGTTGGACTGTCTTTTTGTTGTTTCGGAAGATCCTGCCATTCCTCTCCTTCCAAAGGTTATATGATACTATATTAATGATAGCTCTTGAAGCTAGATTTCTCATGACAGGACCTGCACAATTATTCAGCATAGAAGTTAGGATTTCATCTATGTTTCCAGATGGTTTTTCCATCTGAATTATGCCACAACTATATAAGGCATTTAAAAAAAGGTGATTTATGTCCTCATTTTCATTCATACATAAAGGGCAGATAGGGTCTGAGACCATGCCCAGTTTCACCAATCTGTCTTTGGTGCTTAATCTGCCCTTACAAATCAACCAGGTGATAAAATTATGCTTTGGCAAGCATAATTTGTTCCAGCATATATTAGCCCAGTTAAGAATGGGTTGTTCATCCCACTTATTTAGAAATTTGTATGTTGCCTCAGTGGAGAAAGGCTTACCTGAGCAGCTCCAACTTACCGGTCCCTCCTGTATTGTCACCATGCCCTGATTTTCTTGAGCGCACATGATCAGCTTCCTAGTGATCCATGGGATGTTTGAGTGTACATGCAAGCTGAAAATATTCCTCCCCCTTATAAAGTAAGTGTGGATCCATTGGATCCAAAGAGAATCCTTCCTCAGCAGGATGTCCTACACTTGACATAGGACAAGAGCCTTATTGTTGTCCACAAAATTCTTAATTCTCAATCCTCCATTTCTTTCAGGTTTACAAATGGCATTCCATGCTACCGTGGTTTTTTTTGAATGTTCTTTGCCACTCCATAAGAAAGATCTACATTTTCCATTTATGTTTTTAATTACCGCTTTTGGGAAAATGAAGATTCTAGCCAAGTAGTTTGCCAGAGCGAACATGATTGATTTTACAAGGACTAATCTCCCTGCATATGTTAAGGTTCTAGCCGTCCAAAAATTTATTCTATCCAGAACTGATTGTGTCACCTGTTCAAAGTCTTTGTTACTTAGCTTTTTGGATGAGAGGGGAACTCCAAGGTACCTGACTGGCAGATTACCTTCTCCGTGACCCATCAGGTCAATAGGTTCCTGTCTTAATTGGTGGTTTGTACCAGCCACATAGATTTCTGATTTGGCAAAGTTTGCATTTAATCCTGTGTGACTGGCAAATTCTCCTAAGTGTCCTTTATTAAGTTAATGGACTTCAGGTCTGCCTTACAAAAAGTTATGAGATCATCTGCATAACTCAAATTTACAATCTTCAGCTTATCACACTTAGGATGAAAGCTGAAATTTGGATTTGGTGCCATTTTTAACAGAAGTCTGTTTAAATATTCCATCACTCAGGATAAAAAGTTGTGCGGACGAAATCGTAATTTGACGGACGAAAAAATATTAAATCAATATCTCGCAAATGTGACCTTATGCGGACGTAAGCAATACGTTAGACCGGTTTAACCGGGGTGCGGTTAAAATTCATTCTAATATTATGTTAATATAGTTGATTTCACTCTCAAAATTAATAGGTAATGAGTGAAACAAATTAGTAAATTTAATTACAAGTTGGGCTTCGTATCTCAAATACTATGTTCATTCAAATATATAAATATAAATTTAATATAGACACATATCTATACAAAATTAATTAAGATTAATTTATTCATTTTTATAATTCATAAAAAATAATTGATATTTGCAAACTTGTAAAATTGAGTATTTATTTTATAAACGTATTTAAAATACAATTTTAAATTTGAAAAATAGATATACCCTGAAGGGTTATATAAGTTATTTATTTGAGTGATCAAAATGACACTCTTTTAATATTTTTTACGGGTCTTGGGCCGCATCATTTTAGTTATTTTAGTGTTTTAGGATTATTTAAGGTTTTAAAATTATGAAATGACGGTTTAATAGGATGGAGAATTAATGATAACACATCTTACTCCCTCTGTCCTCTTTTACTTGTCACTTAACCGAAAATATTTGTCCACTTTTACTTGTCACTCAACGATTATAATGCACATTTAATTCATAAACTATTAATTAATGCATTTTTTAAAAAATTTAATTAATTGTTACAGCTCCAACCCCCACGCCACTCATTTATTAACCCACCTGCACCCTTATATCCACCCACTGACCCACCCCTCTTCTTTTTCTCATAACATAAATTAAGAAAATAAAGAATATTAGAAGAGCAGCAGGCATTTACAGGGAAAAAATCATCTCATGATGAATTCAAAAAATTCATACAAGACACTAAGAAGGACATGGATAGATATGAGAGAACTCCCACAATGAAATCATCAGATTCATCCTTTTTTACCATACAATCGGTCTCCGGAGAGGATGTAATAGATCATCAATAACGTCATACCCACAATAAGCATCCACCCAAGTTATTACCTAAATTTTATAGAAGAAATAAGTTAAACTAAAAAGCATCAAACCAAATACGCTAGCCCATAACTTCGACTCACACAGAAGTCAGAATTCTAACTGGTGGAGGAACTTCCTTCACCAAACTCTCACCACCTTCCTCAATCTCATTATGACGGTGGTCGTGGTGGTGGTGGTGGTGAGGGCCATGATGGGGCCTTCCACCAAAGTGAAACCTCAGCCATCGCGAAGGTGCCCGACGCACTCCACCGCCTTGACCCATCCCATCCTCCCTCAAACCCTCATCCAACGAAAGCGGAAGTTCCCTTTTGTCCGCACCGACCATCTTCTCCGGCTCCTCCGCTACAAGCATATCATTCCCATACGACACCTCCTGGGCAGGCCGCTGGCTATCGAATTGATGATAAAAGCTGGGGTGGTGACGGCGGTGAGGATGGTGGCATCGGTGGTGCCGATTGCGGAACAAAATCATTCTCCTGTCACCTCTAGTGTCCCGTCCCCACACAGGCCGCACATCCCTAAGCTCGATCGGAAACCGATCCTTCTTCTTCTCCTCTTCCACCGTCCCTATCACTGTCGTCGGTTCTGCGTCCAACTCGATACTATCGCTATCGTTCAGATCTAGATCCACAACACTCGCAGGCTCCGACTCCGACTTCTCAGAAGGAAGCATGATCGTCCTTTTGCTCTCCGGCTCCGGTAGCATGATGTCATCATCGAGGAGATACAGATGGGTATGGTATTTGCGTGGGTTAGAGCGACTTTTGCCATTGTTGGAGGTCGCTGGCATCGGATTCATCCAAACACGGCGATCTCGAGGTTGAGGGTTACAGGAAAAGTAAGATTAAGGGAGGAGGACCGTCTATATTAATGGGGAATTAATTAAGGGCACAGAAAAGTTACGAGATGAGAGACGGTTACTAATCATTTCAATCATTTTCTTAATTCACGCGCTTTGTTACTACGCGACGAGTATATCCGGACAGAGGGAGTATTTCATAGTGGAATGACACCATTTTAACTGTTAGATAAATTTTAAAATCTAAAACACTATCCTCCTCCTCACTATAAAATCTAAACATTTTAAAAATTCTAAAACACTAACAGACTGGTCAGCAGCAGTAACTTAGTGGAGCTGCAGTTAACGAAAGTGGAGCTGCAGTTGTGGCGGTTCCGGGGAGTTGCGCCTTTGGTGGTGGAGAAAGTGGGAAGGAGTTGCGCAGAACTTCCTCCTTCTCCCGTGCTATAAATGTAGCCTCCTGATGCAGCATTCTACACACCTTCAACGAGCAACTCTTCTAGCTCTCTTCCTCCTCTACACTCTGCATCAAATCCAGAAAAAGCATACGTGCTTTGCAGGAAAGCTACCTGAAGGAGCTTTCGAGGAGATTATCCAGCTGGTGCGAAAGCTGAGGTAATTGAAACCGTCTTATCCTGGGAGGATTTCGGTAGTAACCCGAGCGCACTGTTTACGGGGCTTATTTCCTCTAAGGCAAACCAGTTTAATATGGTGATTCGGTTTGTAAAGAAATGTTGTTCCATTTCTGTCAGTTTGATTTTATATCATGTTTAATGCCAATGACATGTATCCTACTGTATGCGACAAGTGTCTATCAATCATACTGCACTCTCAGTTTTCCAACACTGGAAATGCAAAAGGAGTGCAAATGGAAATATACCAGTCGATCAGTGCTGGGAAATTGGGGAGGTGCGGGGGTGCATGTTATGTTTGACAGCCCCAATAAAATGATTGATTTTGTATGGTATGCATTTGTGTTTCAGCTTCAGGAGTCAGGACCAGCTCTTCGGGTCTACACGGGGACAATCCTTCACTTCAAGTCTTATCAAGTGCTTGAGATTTGGCAGCACTCCGGATAATGATTTCAGACGAGGGAAACTCCAAATAAATAGAGACTCGAGAGATTCAGGAAGACAGTGGTCCAGGGTGATGATATTCGGAAATCCTCTGAGCTCCAAACGTGTAAGAGAGGTGAGTGTTGGCAGCACCGTTTTAAAAAATGGCTTCATCATATCGCAATCCCTGATCCGAAGATCTCTAAGATTGATGGGGAAGTTATCTTCAGCAACACAGAGATTGGGGCAATTATACATAGTAAACGTGTAAAGAGCGGTGGCCTTATGACATCCTTCTGGCAGGCACTCCAATGCTCCGCACTCACAAATCTCCAAATCAGATAAGTTGGTCAGATAGTGAGGGCCACTGCTGGAGAGGCTTGGCCACCGATGGATCCTATCACAGCCATGAATATGTAGCGTCTGAAGAGATTCGAGAGTTGAGAGGGTTGACGGTAGACACTCGAGATTACGGCAATGGTAAATCTGCAAAACCTGGAGACTTTTGCTACAGCCACTGAGAAATCGGTCTGGAATGTTTCTGAGAGCAGAGCAATCATTAAATGCTAGAGACTTCAGGGTGGAGGGCAGCTCCACATCCGGGAATGACTCCAGAGCACCACATTTATAGAACTCCAGTCTGGTGAGAGAATTGAGGTTGCTGAGCTCCGTTATGATTTTAGGGTTGACATGAAGACTCGTACCGCGATGAATAGTGAAATCTGAGAGATTAGGCGGCAGCCGTAACGTCACTCCACCATCTTCATCCTCCGAACATATTCTTGGGATGATGAGCTCCAGACGCTTCAGAGACGTGAAACGATTTATTTCGGCACTGAACAAATCACTCAGTGTACTCTGAATGGTCAATTCTTCCAACACTCCATCTACTCTGCACTCTTGCAATGCTGCTGCTTCCACAGTTGATGACGAAACACCACCATCTCTTAACTTCAGCCTCTGCACATGCTGTAATCTTGGTACCGAAACCAATTTCTCACAGTATTCAATCACAAAAAAATCCGAATTGGTAAAGCTATTCGGGATTTCTTCCAACTCAGGACACCGATAGATGCGGATAGACTTAAAAGGATGATGCCGGCATGCTGTTTTAGAACTTGATCCTTCTTCAACACACATCTCGAATTTAACGAGATTATCGCAAGACTCGATTAAAAGCTTACTCAGAGAAGGGAAGCAGTAAGGGATTTTTGTCAACTCAGGACAACCCTGAATTTGAACATCTTCTAGCACTTGGAATGCTACTCTAACATTGACTCCTGGAAAACACCATGTTTTCAACGCATCCATGCCATCAATATGCAGTTCCTCCAGGGACTGGAAGGGAGTAGGACTATCTCCATAAAACTCTTCACCAAAAGATTCCAGCCGGTTGAGGCTCTCCATCTCGAGATCCCTGAGAAATGGCAGGTTTCCTAGTGATGGTAGAGCTTCACAATTGACACAATCAGTAATGCTCAAAGATACCATAGCAGTGAAGGAAGGACTCACTCCCACAATCCAATCTGATAACCTCTTCCCACAATACCCATTTATGGTCAAGCTTTTTAAGTTCTTATGTGCTTCAATCGCATCAAGAACTTTCTCATCATCTACTTCAATGCCCATTGCTCTAGTAGCTTCCCATTCCAAAACTAACCCTTCAAGGTACTTCATGTTCTTGAAGCCGGCAATCACTACATCCTCTGTGTCCTCGACATTATTCAATTTTGAAATATGCACAACTCCATGTAAGTTTGGTAATCCCTTAAACTCCCTCATTTGTTTTGACTTGCCTCGTCCAAGAACAAAATTTGAAAGAGTCTGAATGTTTGTCAGTCTTCCGATCCCATCTGGCATCTCTTCGAGTTCAGTCCCCTCAATGTCAAGATGCCTCAAGTTAACAAGATTGCATATTTCTGCAGGAAGCCTTCTCAGGTACCAACAATGGGATAATATTAAAATCTGTAAATTGTATAGGCGGCATATCATGTCGGGCAGATGATCGATTTGTGTACGAGATAGATCTAACAACCTTAAAAGCTTCATATCACCCACAGATTTAGGCAGCGTTGAAATATGATAACCACTCAAAGACAGCACACGTAACAACCTGAAGTTTGACATCATCTCACCAAGGAGCTTCTTCTTCAAGTAAAACCCCCCTCCTAAACACATGTGACTTTCAAACAAATCCTCTCTTAGTGGTAAGAAAGTACGCAGACGGTTTAGTTTTATTCCGGACATATTATTCAACAGAGATTCATCTTTTTCCTGTAAGTAAGACAGTCGACGAGATTGTAGAGTTATATTGCGGAAATCAACACATAACCCTCCTGACACTTGCAGAGCCAAATCATGAACAAGGTCGTGCATCACAAACTTTGATCCACCACTACTACTTTCTTGAAAGAAAAACTTTGAACGCAGATGAGTGAAATATGTTCTAGCCACATCTTCATATCGATTTCCTTCACAAAACTTCTCTATCAAACCTTCACCCACCCATAACATGATCACGTCGTTCATGGAAAACAAATAATCTTTTGGGAATATTGAACAATATGCAAAACAACTTTGTACCCCCAATGGCAAATAGAAGTAACTCAGTCTCACTGATGGAATAATATTGGTGCTTTCCCAAATTTTGTCATTCAATACGTTTCTCCACTCGTTTTCATCATACCCATTCGATTTGAGTAATCCACCAATCATCGTAATCGCCAAGGGCAAGCCCTTGCACTTGCTTACAATTTTCTTGCCAATGTCTTTCAATTTTGGATATGCATTTGAATTTCCATCATGAAACACAATCATCTCAAACAATGACCAACTTTCATCTTCACCCAACTTATCCAATTTATGACAGAGATCACTGCGAGTACACACTATGTGCGCAACTTTTTCGCTACGGGCGGTGACTATAACCCTGCTTCCAGGGGCTCCGACTGTAAAAGATGTTTTCAATACATTCCACTCAAGACTGTTTTCACTCCAGAGGTCATCCAACACAATCAAAAATCTTTTACCTTGCAACTTTATCTTCAACTCTTGCTGAAGCAATTCCAAACTGTTGTTCAATTTCGACTCCTGTCCGGTTATGGACTCCAAAAGAGATTTAATAACACGTGCTGCATCGAATTCATCGGAAACACAAGCCCAACCTTTCACCTCAAATACATGACCGTTTGAACTGTTGTTATCCACACTTTTATCTTCATGATACACCATACGAGCTAATGTAGTTTTTCCGATACCGCCAAGACCTACAATAGATATAACCTTGAGGGCATCATCAATTCCTTCCCTTGGATTTATGAGACGCATTATCGTCTTCTTGTCCTCAGACCTTCCACGTATGGTGGTTGTCACATTAGTTAAACTGGTGGATAGCCTATCTTTCCTATAGGTTGCAAGCTCATGTTTCTCTTTCAAACCCAGAGCATCCTTTTGTTTTGCTATAACTCGAAGCCTTTCAATGATTTCACTTAGCTCTTTCTCTATGTCTTTTTTAAAAGGATGAATACCCTTTATCTTGTACTTTAATTTACCCTTTAAGGAATTACTGCTTTCGACAATATCAGTTATGTTAGCGCGTACCTTATTTGATCCAGGCACATCGGCTAGAATCCTGTCCAGCAAGTCCTCCGCATCATAGATTGCAAACCTTGCCTCCTGCGCCCACATATCGACTCTAATGTTTTTTTCAATCAGCTTCTCCTCAGCATCACTCAATAAAGCCTGGACACTATTGAGTAGTATCTTCAATTGGTAGAGCAAGGAGGTATCAAGCTTCCATTTAGAAAAGAAATCATAAACTTTTGGTGACAGGAGGCTACTGGCGAGTGCCTTGCCTGCTCCAGTCGCAATAGCAAGTTCAACCCCAGACATGACCGGCTAGCTAGTTTCTCAGGCTAAAAGCTTACGCACAAAGACCTTTGCTACCCCGATTACTTTTTTTTGCAAAATCAAATGGAGTGCTGAAGGCTAGATAAGAGAAGAAAGCAGAGAACACGGTTGAATGCAGCAGCTTGCTAGCCACAGTATGATCTTCTTTTGTAGTGAAAAGTCACAGGATATAGCGTCTTCCAGGAAATGAAGGGTCAATAATAATGTCAACAGCTGTGACTCATAATGCTGTCAAGACTGGACAAATCAAGGTGGGGCAGTGCAGTTTGAATAATTCAGCAAAAGGGGTATGCAGCAACCAGCAAGGTTTCATCACCTCCTCTTGGCTTTTGACAATAACTGAGCCCCACATATATCTCTCCAATAATTCAGAGTCCTTTTTCCAAACGAAGACAATGACCTCAAATGAAAGAAATTGCAGATTTTTTCAGACAGTTCACTTCATGACAAAAAGCTATCTAAGAAATCAAACTGGTAAAAAAAAGATAACGTGTCAATAAGAGGCATAGCTCCACTACTTGAAGAAGGCGCTTAGAAGGCGTTTATTTTTGTCTTATACGGTGTTTATAAAACGCCGTTTAAGTAACCGCTGTATAAGATCAAGGATTTAAAACGTCGTCTATATTTAGACATTAAACGGCGTTTATGAATAATAAACGCCGTATAAATATATAGTTATATACGACGTTTATTAATAAAAAACGCCGTATAATGTCTAACTAATACAACGGCGTTTATTAATAAAAAACGCCGTATAATGTCTTATACCATACAACGGCGTTGTTTATTATTTTCTTTTCATGCACAATGACAGAGATAGATTGTAAACCACGATAAGGACATGCCAAGTGCTGTGTCTGCTGCTCATATTTCCAAACAGATTCATACCGTCGGTACTTAACGCTAACCTCAGATTTCTTGGATCGTTACCAAATTCTGGATATCAAACGTCAAATTGCTTCCACTGATTTGAATCGGTCGGGTGACGCATGTTTCCATCTTCAACTCTCTTCTCTGAGTGTCAAACCAGCAATTCTGATTCTTCTGAATTTGCAAACATCCGTTTGAATCTGGGAATCACCGGGAGGTACCATAAGACCTTCACAGGTCCGCATTTGATCTTCTCTCCGTTCACAGTTTTCTGCTTATGTCGTAATGCACCGCACTTCGGGCACTCTATCATATTCTCGTAGGCACCTCTGTAAAGCACACAATCATTTGGGCACACATGTATCTTTTTGTACTCAATACCCATTGGACAAAGCATTTTTTTCGCATCATAAATTCGTTTCGGGAGCTCATTTGGTTCGGGAAGCATCTCGCTGAGTAGTGACAAGAGACCCGTGAAAGATTTGTCACTCCAACCGTATTTGGCTTTCAGATGGTACAACTTCAGCATTCTGGATAATTTACTGAAACATGTGCATCCCTGATACAGAGGGGTGTCAGCATCGTTCTTAACTGCTTCGAATAATTCAGTATTTTCTTCATTATCGGCAGCTAAGTGATCATTCAGCATTGTACTGAAATCATCATCCTCATATATGTCATCAGATCTTTCCTCTATATGTTCAGCTTCTACAGGTTGAGACCCGCCTAATGATTCACCGTGTAAGTACCAGACAGTGTATAATGCGTCAATACCGTAAAGGCGAATATGACGTTCTAGTTCTGCAATAACGACCATACTTCCATTCCCGCATTTAATACAGGCACAACGAACCTCGTTCGTGCCTTGCTTCTCGCAATATAATTTGGCAAACTCACAAAACTCTCATAATCCGACATTGTATTCCCGGCTGAGACGACTTGATTTCATCCAATTTCGATTTGTCATTATTTGTACCTGAAAAAAACATAATAAAAAAGTTATATATATATATAAATACAAATAATAAAATTAATACGACGAAATTATAAAATCATACATACTCATTTAATATGACCAGTAATCACGTTGAAAACTGAATTATGAAACAAAGAACCGTTAAACAATATAATATATATAAAAATTCAAGTAAGGGAAAGTCGAAACAGATTAGGAATAGGATTACTAGGATACGACGTTTTGTCATTACAAACGCCGTATATATTGTAAACAAAAGACGGCGTTTTTGGTAGAAAACGCCGTAATAGGTACACAGTCTTCATACGGCGTTTTATAGTAAAAAACGCCGTATAAAGTCTATCACTAAAACGGCGGTTTATAGTACAAAACGCCGTTTAAGTTATATAGACATTATACGGCGTTTCTATATCAGAAACGCTGTTTAAGTGATAGACTTTATACGGCGTTTTTTACTACAAAACGCCGTTTATAGCTTATACGGCGTTTGATATCTTTAAACGCCGAATATAGTCGAAACAAAAACGTCGTAGTTTTGTTCTTTCAACTATATACGGCGTTTTATATCCTTAAACGCCGTATATAGTTGAAACGCCGTATAAGAACTGCTTTCAAAACACCGTATTTAAACAATAATGTAGTAGTGCTCGAATTCACAGTTTAGTTAAAGCTTAAACAATTAGAGTTTCTTCTCTGAACACAACCTTCAAGATAGTCGCTCTAAGAAAGTACTTGTTGAATAGCAACTATCTCATGTGGTTGAAAATGCCATATTATTAGTTGGGAATTGGTTTGAATATCAACCATTTCGGAGCAGTTTAGCGGCGAATTCGCATACTATTCGAATTTTAACAATCAGGTTTATTAGCCTTTGAGATGTATGTATCCAGCACAAACTCAGTGATCAATGGAGATTATTTCACATGTTAAGTCAGAAAAATTGCAGCATAAATTCACACAGAAACAACAAAAACAATTTCCTTTAGCTTTGGTTGTGTTAGGTTTAGGGAAAATGAGAAAAAAGGAAAATGGCAGGATGAGTGAATTCCCTATGAATTCCATCGTACTTTTCTTTGTTTGGTTAGGGACGGAAGATTATGAGGAAATTGTTGAAACATAAATATTTTCTAATAATTTCCGGGTTTACACAGAGTGCCGGTAACACCATTTTAACAAAAGGCTTCATCTTGTTGAGATATTGATTACCATTCTAAGTGTAACGGATACATTTATGTAGTGGTATTCATGTCATTGTAACTCTAGTCATTCATATCTATTGTAACTCTAGATATTCAATTCTAGGTATTCATGTTCTTTGTAATGGACATTCACTTAAATGTGTAAACCATGTTAGGAGTTGTTCCTAGTTTATATAAACATGTAACAACGTCTCTATGAAGACATGACGTCGCAATCCAAATCACGGGTTGTGCAAATCCGCTCGCGGCTGTCTCGAGAGAAGAAGGCATACATGACCGCGGCTGCATGCTCACAAAAATGAAAGGGCTTGCTGATAAGATGGCGGTGGTCGGCAAGAAACTAGATGGCGACGATTTTATATCCTATCAAAAATCCAATCATCCACGAAGTGAGTAATCGAAATAGAAAATACATCGACATCGCTGAAATCAGAATCAATATGCGCCACATTCGTAGACGTTGATGATTCATCATTCTTTCTATCAGTTTGTTTGTTTAGACAACAATCTCTTTTCATATGTCCCAACTCCTTGCAATTATAGCAATGAATCGTCTTCTTATTGTTTGATTTCGACCTAAAATTTCATTTTCTATAACTATTCTTATCTGACTTTCTTCCACGGTATTGACTGTTCTTGACGTACAAACTGTTAGTTTGTAAGGAAGTTTCTAGTACATAATACTTTTTGTTAGTGTTGCACCAACAAGGTTGCATAATCTCCTCAGCTTTGATAGTTTCTTTCATGTACGTAAGAGTAGTCATCATATGTTCGAACGGAGGAGGCAACGTATACAGTAAGATCATTACTTTGTCTTCATCTTCAATCTTCACCTTAAGCTGTGATAAATTTGTGATTGTCCTATTCAAGATTTTCAAGTCAAATCATTTCCTTTTTATATCTTCAACCCGTGATCCCAGGTTACCAGAATTACCAGACGCTGGCGGGATGATCAACTTCCTGCTAATCTAATTCCCTCCCTCTCTCTTCCCTTCTTATCGCTCTTGTGCTATTCATCCGACGCCAGAGCGCACGCGACGCCTCCCAGCATTCTCTCCATCTCAACGCACCCGCTGACATCGAAGCCATCAGCCCCGCCGCAGCACCACGGCCCGACCCGCATCTCCACCATCAGCCGCAAGAGCAGCCGCGGCTTGTCATCGACACCTACCAGGAGTACGTGCAAGCTGTCACAGACGATTTCTGCTTCGATACAACGTACGAGGAGTACGAGAAATTCTCGGCATTGTTGTTGTGGGAAGATCGAGGGGCGGCGGCAGAGGATAGGGCTGAAAGAGCTGAGTGCGTGATTTGCTTGGATGGTTTTGCGGGAGGAGATGTGTGCCTGGTGATGGGCGGGTGCGAGCACGTGTTTCATAAACGATGCGGCGACTCGTGGTTGGAGGACAAGCGCTCTTGTCCGGTTTGCCGGAAACAGGTTACTGAGTTTCCAAGCTGACAAGTTTTTGTTTTCAACGAAAAGTTTAGATTTTTAAATGTTTTGATTAGTATATATAACTCCGTATAATTGTTCCATTAATTCCGATTATTTTTTGCCTAACCGGATATTATAATGCAATAATTAATTTTTTAATATCAAATGTGTATTGATTTATAATTAAAACTTGATAAATAATTGTTAATTAATTGACAAGTATAAAAGGTTAGAGAACAGTATTTGATAAGTATTAATTGCATTATTAGGCTTATTACATGTTCTTAATCAAGGACTCGGAATAAAACAACGTCGATTTGATTGTTTGGTCGTTACTCAAATCAAAATGACATCTTTTTGACATGAAATTTAATTTGAGTAGCAATCAAACAATTAAAATGACTTCATATTATGTTGTGTAGCAAATGGCTGCACAACACCGATTCTTGTTCCCTAAATCAACTATATGAATAGTTAAAATTGACATATAATTAAAGTCAAAATTTCTGCATTGATTATTATAATTTATAAAAAAAATTAATCATTAATATATGGACTTCGATCCGCCAAGCCAAAAACATCAACTTTCTAAATAACGAAAGAATAATGATTAAACTTTAAAATTACATCATTTTGAAGATAGAACTACATCGTTTTTAAGATAACTATAAAATTTATATCAACTGATTTATTCTGGATTACAATCTCGTCTTGCCAAATAAAAAAAATCAGCAAAAACGACATAATTTTCAACTGTCTGCCATGTATCTTTTATAAATTAAATAATTTTATTATCATCAAAATCACTTTTTTTAATCCAAAACTACTTGTATTGCAACAAAACCATCCTGTTTTGTTTTGCAGTAAACTTGGTTAGTAGTATGGGATTAAAACCCTTTTGTTATTTCTCAATACCAAAGTTTATAGGGACGCGATCCAGATTGTTTTCTGGTCCAAAACGCAAAACAGAACCACTAAAGACGACAGCGACCCACCACATCCTCTCTCTCGGCAACCGCACCTTTCTCAATATAACCGGTTTGTTTTCATGGAATTGCAGCTCAAAGATCTTGAAGAAAGGTGAAGGGCTCGATTGTACTAATTAGATCTGGAAGGGTGATTGTGTAATTAATTAGGGGCTTGATTGTACAAATCAGAAGTTACGTCTATCAATTGTAAGGCGGGACTTTTGTATATAAACGAAAACACAGTGTTTTCGTTAATCAATGAAAATAGATTTGGCGCCCCAATTGCTCTGCCCTTTCCTCTCGCGTTTCTTGCTCGATTCCGATCTCAAGCTCCGACGCTTCTCCGGCGACAACGCTTGATCGGATTTCTCAGATCTAAGGAAGAGTGCATATGATGGGCCGTCGAACCAGGTGGATCGCTACCATGAAGTGCTCGGGCGTAGGAGTAACTTCAAACTTCACGCTGTCATAGTGGTGCTCTCATTCGTCATCTTCGGCTTGATCCCGATAGCCACCTACGCATTCACTTTCCGCAAAAGCGACAACAGGGATTACAAGTCATTAGCAGTGATCGGAGCTTCTCTAATCAGCGTCACTCTCCTGTCCCTGGGAAAAGCTCACACCAAAAACCCACCACGAGCAGCCTCATCCTACTTCAAATCCCTCTCTTACTACCTCACCATCGCAATCTCCGCCTCCGGCCTGTCATACGTCGCTGGAAAATTACTCGACGAGCTGATCGAGAAAACAGACTGGTTCGACACCACCTCCTCCTCCCTCAACTCCATCTCATTTCCCGCCACTGTAATGACATCACAGCCTGCTTGGGGCTCTTACTGACAAGCAACGAGACTGAGTGTTGACTGTTGACAAGCTTCTCCTGCCGTCAACTCTGTTTTTGCCAGAACCTGGTTATCTTTTATTTTTGTGTGTTTGATTTTGCTGGAAATCAGTTTTCTGTTCTGTACCATTTTGAATCATTATTTATAAACAACTATGTATGATTGAGAGAGTAGAGTGATGCTTAGGAGGATGATGGTGATGACTGCCAAGGTCAGCACTCTCTCCTCCAGGCTCCGGGCCCTGACAACAATGTCCCAGCTCCAGCCAACCCAAGCTCAGATCATCAAGCTCGGCCTGGAAGCTGACCCCCTCATCCTCTCCGCCCTCCTCACCGCCGCCACCCGCTCCCCTTCCGGCTGCCTCAACCACGCCCAGGCCATCTTCTCCTCCGCCTCGACCGACAACGTCTACCACTGCAACATCATGATCCGCGCCTACGCCAGCAGCCTCTTCCCCCTTCGAGGCCTCCACGTCTACGACCGCATGCGCCGCCGTGGAGTCCGCGTCGACAACTTCACCTACACCTTCGTCCTCAAGGCCTGCGCCGCCGCCTTCCGCGCCTCGGACGACGGAGGATCTGACTCAGAGCACCGGCGAGCTCTTCTTGCCGCCAAAGGGTTTGAACTCCACGCTTCGATTTTCAACTCGGGGTTCGGCTATGATCACTTCATTCACAATCTGCTCATTCGTATGTACGCTCAGTGTGGGTCTGTGCGCCTTGCGCGTAAGGTGTTCGACGAAATGGTTGACAGAAATGTGCATACTTGGAACATAATGATCTCGGCTTGTGATCAGGCAGGCGACTTCGACTCATCTGATCAGCTTTTGAGTTCAATGCCGGCCAGAAACGTGGTCTCCTGGAACACTCTGCTAGCCCGGTACGTCAGGCTGTGCGACGTCGCGGCCGCTGAGAGAGTGTTCAACGAAATGCCGATCAGAGACTCTGTTTCGTGGAACACCATCATCGCCTTGTACGTCCAGACTAAGGATTACCATAGAGCGCTGGGTCTGTTCCGTGAGATGCAAGCGGCCGGTGTGGATCCTACGGAGGTGACGATGATATCCGTTCTGGGGGCGTGCGCGGAGACAGGCGCGTTGGAGGTGGGCAGGGAGATACACCAGAAGTTGAGGCTGTTAGGAATTCACCGGAGAGACGACGCTAACAACGTCGCCGGTATAATTCCAGCCAAAAACCACAAAGATAAAACCCAATGGAAGAGAGAGATACACAAGAGATGATGTGTTGTGAAGAGATGATTTGTTGTGAAGAAGTTGTTTTTCTTTCATCTATTCCTCTTCTTAAATAGGCATTGACATGTACCTAACTTGTGCTTAACCAATTCCTAACTTGCCAAAACACATTATACCTAATCTTGGCCTAGCTTGTACACAAAGGACTTGGCCTAACTTGCACACAAGGATTACCTCAACAATCTCCTCCTAAACCTTGTTGTGCTTGCCGTTTACATCGAATAGGCCGATCTTCGTGCGAAGCTCGTGGAATTTGACTTTGCCGAGGGGCTTTGTCAGAATGTCACCGAGCTGCTCTTCGCTCCTGATGAAATCCACATCAATCAGGCCTTTGTCTGCTGATTCTCGGACAAAGTGATACTTCACTTCAATGTGTTTACTTTGTCCATGGAGTACTGGATTCTTGATTAAGGCAATTGCAGACTTGTTGTCCACCTTTAGAATTGGCACACTCGGCGTAGATCCATGTACTTCACCTAATACCCGAGCCAGCCACAATGCTTGACAAGCAGCATTTGCAGCTGCTATATACTCTGCCTCGCAACTGGATTGAGCCACAACCTTCTGCTTCATGGACTGCCAGGTAATTGGACTCCCAGACAAGAAGAAGATCACCCCTGTTGTGCTTTTCCTAGCATCAACATCACCAGCGAAATCAGCATCACTGAACCCTGTCAGCTGTGCCTGATCCTCTTTCTTTCTTCCAAACCAAAGTCCCCAACTGCTGGTTCCCGCCACATAGCGAAGAATTCGCTTGACTGCAGCAAAATGATCCTCTCGTGGTTCTTCTAGGAAACGACTGACATATCCTACAGCAAATGCAAGGTCGGGGCGAGTGTTGACGAGATACCTTAAGCTCCCGACGATGCTTCTGTAGACAGTTGCGTCCACCAGCGGCTCAGTGCTCTCCTTGCTCAGCTTCAGTCGTGCCTCCATTGGCACCTGACTAGGATTGCATCCAGTCATGCCGCTCCTCTCCAGAAGCTTGGTGGCATAGGCTCCCTGACTGAGCGAGATTCCTCTCGTGCTTTGCTTTACTTCAATGCCAAGGTAGTAGTGAAGCAAGCCGAGGTCGCTCATCTTGAACGCGGCCGTCATCTCCTTTTTGAACAATTTGATGTTGTCACAGCTGGCGCCGGTGATCACCAGATCATCGACGTACACCCCGACCACCAGTTGCGCGTCCCCAGTCTGCCTGATATAGATGGCATGCTCCGATGGACTCCTCCTGAAACCGAGCGACACCAGTGTATTGTCCAGCTTTGCATTCCAGGCTCGCGGTGCTTGGTGTAGCCCGTACAACGCCTTTTTCAGTTTGAGCACCTTATGCTCCTTTCCGGTGATTACAAAGCCAGGTGGTTGTACTACGAAAACTTCCTCCTGTAGGTCGCCGTTCAGAAACGCCGATTTGACGTCCATGTGGTGCACCTCCCACCCTTTGTGAGCTGCAAGGGCGATGAGCAGGCGCACCGAGTCCAGCCGCGCTACCGGTGCAAACACTTCATCGTAGTCGATGCCTTGTCGTTGTGCGTATCCCTTCACCACGAGGCGCGCTTTGTGCTTGACCACCGCCCCGTGCTCGTCTCTCTTGACCTTGAACACCCATTTTAACCCAATCGC
>NQLW01000008.1:5623110-5641102 GCA_002312845.1 Kalanchoe fedtschenkoi
TTCTTCCGCCGGATGACCAGCGAGTACAGCATCCGGCCGGACGTCAAGCACTACGGCTGCATGGTTGATCTCCTCAGCAGGTCTGGCCAGTTATCCAAAGCCTTCCATCTGATCCACGAAGCTTCACACGACACGAAAGCGCCCCTGTGGAGGACGCTGTTGGGTTCTTGCAGGATACACAGCAACGTGGAGCTGGCGGATGAATGCTTTAATCAGCTCTCCGGGTGTCTCACGGATGGCGATTACGTGCTCCTGTCGAACATTTACGCAGAAGCTTAGCGATGGGACGACGTCCAGCGGGTGAGGAACGCGATGATTGATTCCAAAGTCGCCAAGCAGTCAGGCTACAGCAATTTCCAGTCCGCAAACGCTAGCTAGCCAAAAATGCCTTCTGATTTTAAAATCACTGAGCCGGTTCGAATTACTAAAGAAATGAAACTAACTGAAAAAACTATCAGGTGGAACTTAGAAATACAAATACTAAAGAAACCAAGTGGTCAGCAGGAATTAGGAAACATAGAAATCCAGCTTAAGTCAGTACTATCTAGGACTTCGACCCGAGACAGAACTTGTTCAACATATATAAGCAAGAAGACGCGACACTAAAGAAAAACATTAATTTTCCAACGTTAACAGTTTCAACAATCTTATTTCAGCAGGTATGCCGCGGTCGGCCGTGGAGATCCTCCTCATGCTCTACCCTGTCGCCCTGATGACGCTCGTGGTCCTGGCAGCTTATTTCATTGTTAAGTATTTTCACGACCGAAATCAGCTGCTGCACGGGTACCCCGGGCCAGACTCCTTCGGCCCTCCCCGCGTGCCCGATCTCGAAGCCGGCCCGGTGCATCAGCTCCGAGCCCCCCCGCGGCAGTGTGGCGCCACGTTACCTGACCACCAGGTTGTGGTCGTGCTCAGCTACGGGGCTTATAGCGAGATGATGTCGTCGGAGGAGGGCGGGGCGAGGCGGTCGGCGTGCGGTGAGTGTGTGGTGTGCTTGGGTGAGTTTGAGGCGGAGGATGAATGCGTTCTATTGGGCGAGTGTTTGCATGTGTTTCATAAACCTTGCGGCGAGGCGTGGCTGGGGAAGGAGCCATCTTGCCCGGTTTGCCGGGCCCGGGTGGGTTCCCGGGTCGGGTGCTACACTTGGGTCCGGTTTGGTACCGACAATGATGTTGACCCGGTAGCTTAGTGTATATAATTTATATTAATCAATTGTAAGAACTTTTTGGGTTATGAATTTTGATTAATCTTGTCTTTCATTTGTAATAGCGCTCGACCGAAATAATATCATTTTTTATGGCTCATATCTGTTTAGTATATATTGATTCTACACTCATAATCAACTATCGGTGAATTGGATAGTTGAATTATACTTAAGGCTTTGCATATTTTGTTCAACGTCTCACATATCGACCAATATTCCATCACTTACGATATCGTTAGGCGGATGAAACTGCAATCTGACGGATGACACCGTATTAAATCAATATCTCACATGTGGGACTTACACTAATTTATTCTGAGCGCGACTAAAATTCATTCTGATACCATATTAATTTAAATAATTTCACACTCAAAATTGATTGACAAAGGAAAGAATTCAAATATACTTGAAGCTTTACATGTTTTGTTTAATGGGTGTGGAACAAAACCACATATTGACCAACAATATCGTACAATTATTTTTAATTTTTTTTGTAAAATGATGATGAACTTCTTTAAATGCAGCATTTTTTTGTGCTGAGAGTTTTTTTATAAAAAATGTGATGGATGAGATTGTGAAATAAATTAGTAAATTAAATCACAAGTTCGGATTCCTATCTCAAATACTATTTGTCATTCAGTAATATCAATACAAATCGAATATCGATACATATCTATAAAAATTAATTGTGATTAATTTATTCATTTTTATAATTCATAAAAAATAATTGATATTTAGAAACTTGTAAAATTGAGCACTTATTTTATAAAAGTCTTTAAAATTCAAGTTTAAATTTAAAAAATAGATATACCATGAAGGTTTATATAAGTTATATATCTAAGTGGCCAAAATGATACTATTTTAAAGTTTTTTATGGGTTTTGGGCCACATGAATTTAGTTTTTTTTAGTGCTTTTTTAGGTTTTAGGATTTAAGATTTTAGAGTTATGAAATGACGTCCTTTTTCAAGGATTTTTAAAACATCCTAAAAACAATATAAATATGAAATTTTGAAATTCAAAGATTTTAAAAACACTAAAAGTTGTATAACTCAAAAAATCTATAACTCTGAAAAATTATCTAAAATCACATCACTTTAACTGTTAGGATAAATAATCTCATTATATCCATCAAGCCCTTTTAAATTGAGAAAAAATGATATGTAATAATTAATGATTTATTTAAAAAATTAATTTTTTAACATACTACAGAATTTGTCAAATTATCACATGATCTCATATCCATGAGGTAGATATGGTTCGAGACAGACTTACAAGGACACGGACCACCACGTGTCCATGGACACAGCCAATGAGAGAGTGCCACGTGTTGCGTTGAAAAGTCAACATGCCACGTGACACTCTCCTATCGGTTGGACATTTTTGTTGACTTTTCAACGCGCCACGTGACACTCTCTCATTGGCTGTGTACATGGACACGTGGTGGTCCGTATCCATGTAAGAATGTCTGGATATGGTTCACCTTACTCCCCAAAATCCAGGTTTCCCTTTCAGAACGGGTTTGCTGACCACTGACTAGGCCTGCTTGGACAGGTTTTAGTCTCACTGTGTAATTTGAACATCCCCACTCATAAATTACTAAATAAATGAAACTAATTAAAATAATTAGCGGGTGGAAGTTATAAATACAAATAACAAAGAAACCAAGCCCTCACCAGAAATTAGGAAACACAGAAATCCTAGATGGGTCAGTACTACGTAGTATTTACTACCTCGGACTCCGACCCGAGACAGAACTAGCTCAACACATTAGCCATATATAAATAACAAGACGAGACACTCGAGAAACACAACAATTTCTCGACGTCAACAACAGTTTCAAAAATCTTACATCAGCAGATCATGTCGTTGGCCGTGGAGATCCTCCTCATGATCTACCCCGCCGCCCTGCTGCTGCTCCTGGTGCTGGCGGCGTATTTCATCGTCAAACATCTGCACGACGACCGAAACCAGCAGCTACACCGTCACCCCGCACAAGGCTCCTTTCGCCCGCCCGATCTCGAGTCCGGCCCGCCGGACCCGGCGCAGCTCCGGGGCTCCCCAAGGCAGTGCGCCCAGCAGGCTGTCACTCTCAGCTTCAAGGCGTATAAGGAGCAGATGTCGCCGCTGGAGGAGGAGGGCGGGGCGGAGTGCGTGGTTTGCTTGAGTGAGTTTGAGGGTGAAGATGAGTGTGTTGCTTTGGGCGAGTGCTTGCATGTGTTGCATACATGCTGAGGAAGAAGCCGTCTTGCCCGGTTTGCCGAGCCCCCGTGCATGGCTTTCGGGTTCGAGTGTTACACTTCGGTTCAAGTCTGCAGCGAGATTATTCCTAGCTACTACTCTCAGGCCTCAGCTAGCCCTGGAGCCTAATGTAGTGTACAGTAGAATTACTCTCAGTTGATCATATGTAAATCTAAGAGAATGGATAGGTTGATACTCTTATCACTAGTTTATTTGTTCAAGTGATAAGTAAGATTTCCTAATAATTTTGAAATCTTAGCTTTAATAGCATCCAGCCGGACATCAAGTACGTATTGCATGGTTGATCTTCTGAGCAGGTATGGCTGTTGAATGCTTGGATCAACTTTCTAGGTGTTTCACAGATGGTGATCGATTACATGCTCCTGTCCAACATTTTCGCGGAAGCGAAGAGTCGGAATGATGATGTCCAACGGGCGATCCGAGGAATGTGATCATTGATTCCAAAGTTGCCAACCAGTCAGGCTACAGTAATTTCCAGTCTGCAAACGCTAGCTAGGCAAAAATGCATGCCAGCCTCCACCCAAGCACACTGAGGCTGAAGAAGACCACATTTCGCCTGGTCCACGAATCAATCCTTAAATAGTTGTCATCTGATGATGTTTCCATTAATCATGTGACGCAGATTGAAAAATCAAAATTTTTTATAATTAATTAATTTTGCGACGCATCTTTCACTTACTGTTAATGAACACAAATTTATAAATTTATTTGTATAAAATAGTCCAACTACGGTCCTACCAAAGTATAACAAAAAAAATTGATGGATAGCTTCGTGGCTAGAAATTTTCTCTGGTAGCTTCAGCCTTCAGTGTGACCTTTTTGCGGAGGTAATCTACATGTTCATATCATTTTCTTTTGGTCTTGTTGCATATTCATTACTTTGATAATTTAACGCGACAAACAACAGCTTTCTATTGCCCGTGTTCATGGTCTATATGTGGCATACCAATGGAAGTACTCTATAAGAGAGTGTTGGCCTGGTGGTCAGAGTGTTCACGTAAAACCTCACAGCTCAAACGCCCAATGGTACCGCATAAATAAAAAATAAACTGAAGGTTTCCGTGAGTTTGAACTGCAGTAATTATAACTGTGCTATTAATGTAAGCACGATCGGAACAATCAATCCGGACCAGATCAAAAAAATTTATATTAGAATTGGACCATGTTGATTTGGACCGGTTTTATAAAATAGTTAAAAATTATTTACGCTCCATAGTAAATAAAATGCACTTAATTATCATAAGAAATTATAACTTTCAATTTTATAAAATTAGTGAATAAATCCATTTCAATTCGGACGCGTAGACCAGAGAAAAGTAGAAAACACAAGGGCCAGAATCGAAACCCAAACCAATATGATTTGATTCATTCTGATCTGGTCTGGCTTTGGTTCAATTTCCAGAGGTAAATTTGACTAATCGAGAAACCGCACTCATAGATCGTTAAATAAAATAAAGGAAAAACTTAAAATGGATCCCGAAATTATCACCACTTCAAATTTAAATTTTTGTTTAAAAAAATTTCTTTAAGTAAGATTTCTCTATAATTCAGGAATCATAGCTTTAATAGGATTGAAAATCGTAATATTGTTGTAGGGTTTATCAGATTGTACATACTAAACCTAGTATGGGTTTATTGAAGAATGTACATTAGAAGTAGAAAAAATGGGTGGAAGATTGGCGAGTCACAAAGCCTCATATCGATCTTTCTTGTTGGGCTCCTACTCTTAATTCATCCTTTAGCTAGACTTATTCAATTAATACAACTAGACATTAAAATGCCAACATCTATCGCTTGAACTAATAGTTGAGCACTCTATTGTTGCCTAATAATAACGGTTTAATTTTTAATAAGGAAACAAGTACTTATATTGTAGGGTTTAGGAAGCACAGAAACCCTAGTCTCAAGTTAACGCATTCATTATATAAACAAGAACCCTAACAGAAGCAGAAACACTCGACAGAATCACAAGCAGCAATCGCCAGCACTCTCATCAGTGAATCTCTCACCATTCTAAATTAATCCAATTAATTATATTTAATAAATTAAACCAATTGATATCAAAGAATTAATCCGATTTATTTTCACCATATCATTTTCAGCAATTCGGATAGTTCATACTGTAATTGAGAAAGTAATGATATATAGTTTCAGAGCACCTTTTACTATTTTTCCATATATATATTACTGAAATGTTAAAAATTTTAGCTATAAATTTTGATTAATCTTGTCCATCAAATATTATTTTTCATTCAATAATATCAATACATATTTAATATCGACACCTATCTAAAAAATTTTAAAATTAATTTATCCATAATTATAATTCATAAAAAAAACTGAATATTTACAAACTTTAAAATTGAGTATTTATTTTATGAAAATATTTAAAATGTGGTTATAAATTTCAAACATATATATTCCCTAATGGATTATATAAGTTATATATATGATCAGTCAAAATGACACTGTTTTGAATTATGTTTAGAGATTTTAGAGTTTTTTAATTTTTTTTTACTACGTACTTCAGGGTTTAGTTTTTTTAGTGTCTTGTAAAATATTATGATTCAAGGTTTTAGAGTTATGAAACGACATTGTTTTTCAAGAGTTTTTGAAACATACTATAAACATAATAAATATGAAATTTTGGAAATTCAAAAATTTTAAAAACTCTAAAACATTAAAAAATTTAAACTGAGAAATCCTAAAACGCCAAAAAAATTATCTAGAACAGCATTATTTCAACTAGAAGGGATACAATTTATTTATTTGTCAGTCTATATTCACTACACCCTTTTAAATTGGGAAAAATTACACCTTTTAAATTTATGTGTTTCAACGCTTAGTTATGTATAAGCACCACTATTTTGTCCAAAAGTGATCAACTGAAAAAGTTCAACTGGTAAATTTTATTTTTCAATTAAATATTGTTAATTCATCTGTTTTTAAAATTATAATTTTTCATATACATCATCACGTCTTTCCAGTCTCACCTAAATTATGTTAAGCGAAGCCCATAACTTTTTCAATTTGGCTATGATAAAAATTAAATTTGTGGTAATTTTTTTTTTTTGAAAAAATTTATTCATAATGATCAAACAACCAAATCCTATACTATGACATTACAAGAACGATTCATGGAGAAATATAGAGTGATACTACTAAAAGTGAGCTAGATGACTTTATACAATTGGAACTAAAAATATATAATTTTAAAGATAAATATTTAATTATCTCATTCAACATAGATTCCGATAATTAGTGTAGCCCTACAAACTTGTAGCTAGCAGCTTCTAGAAATGCAAAACAAGTGCAAATGGACCGCCATGTTTGAGAGCCCCATCCACGACTTTGATTTCGTTAGGTACGCATGCATGCGTTTTAGCTTCAGGAGTCACGACCAGCTTTTTGGGTCTACAAGGGGACAACCAGACACTGTAAGACGAGTGAGGTGCTTGAGATTTGGCAGCACTCCAGTTAATGATTTAAGACGAGGGAATGCCGCAACAGATAGAGACTGGAGAGATTCAGGAAGACAGTGGTCGAGACTTGTGATATCCGGAAATCCTTCGAGCTTCAAATGTGTAAGAGAGATGAGTGTTGGTAGCACCGTTTTAACAAATGGCTTCATCTTACCGCAATCACTTATCCCAAGGATTCTGAGATTGGTGGGGAATCTGAAGCCGGCTTCGCTGACGCAGAGATTGGGGCATTTGAGTATCTGTAAGATGTGAAGAGCGGTGGCCTTGTGAAATCCGTCTGGCAGGCACTCTAATGCTCTACAGTTAAATATATACAAAGAGGATAAATTGGTCAGATAATTAGGGCCACTGCTGCTGGAGAGGCTTGGCCACCTATGGATCCTACCGCAGCTACTAATACGTAGCGTCTGAAGAGATTCGAGAGTTGAGAGGGTTGACGGTAGACACTCGAGATTACGGCAACGAAAAATCCACAACTCCTGGAGACTTTTGCTACAGCCACTGAGGAATCGGTCTGGAATGTTTCTGAGAGCAGAGCAATCATTAAATGCTAGAGACTTGAGGGTGGAGGGCAGCTGCACGTCCGGGAGTGAATCCAAAGCATAGTTAAACAACTGCAGTTTGGTGACAGACTGGAGGTTGCCAAGCTCGGTTAAAATCTTGGCGTGGCCATCAAGACGCTCGCACCGCCAAAAAAAGTGACATCTGAGAGATTAGGCGGCAGCCGTAACGTCACTACTCCACCATCTTCATCCTCCGAACATATTCTTGGGATGAAGAGCTGCAGACGCTTCAGAGACGTGAAACGATGTATTTCGGCACTGTACAAATCACTCAGTGTACTCTTAATGGTCAATTCTTCCAACACTCCATCTCTGCACTCCACTGGTAGCGAAACCAATCTCTTACCGCCATGAATACAGAGTTTTTCCGAATTGGCAAAGATTTTCGGGATTTCTTCCAACTCGGGACACCCATAGATGTGAATAGACTTAAGAGGATGATGCCGGTATGCTGTTATTGAACTTGATCCTTCTTCACCACACATCTCGAATTTAACGAGATTATTGCAAAACTGGATTGAAAGCATACTCAGAGAAGGAAAGCAGTAAGGGATTTTTGTCAACTCACGACAATGCCGAATTTGAAGATCCTTCAGAGCTTGGAATGCTGCTATTCTAACATCGCCTCCTGGAAAACACCATGTTTTCAACACATTCATTTCCTCAATAACTAGTTTCTCCAGGGCTTGGAAGGGAGTGCGACTATCTCCATAAATTTCTACTCCAAAAGATTGTAGGCTGTGGAGCCTCTCCATCTCGAGATTCCTGAGGAACGGCAGGTTTCCTAAAGGTGGTAGAGCTTCACAATTGAAACAATCAGTGATGCTCAAAGATATCATAGCAGTGAAGGAAGGACTAACTCCGACAATCCAATCTGATAACCTCTTCCCACCATACCCCTCTATGGTTAAGCTTTTCAAATTCTTATGTGCTTCAATTGCATCAAGAACTTTCTCATCATCTTGTTCTCTAATAGGTTGCCATGCCAAAGTTAACCCTTCAAGGTGCTCCTTGTTCTTGAAGCCTGCAATGACTACATCATTTGTGTCCTCAACATTATTTAATCCTGAAATGAGAAGCTGTCCTTGTAAATTGAGCAATCCCTCAAACTCCCTCACTTGTTTTGATTTGCCTCTACTAATAACAAACTTTGAAAGAGTCCGGATGTTTGTCATTCTTCCGATTCCATCTGGCATCTCCTTGAGACCTACCCCGTCAATGTCAAGGCACCTCAAGTTAACAAGATTGCATATTTCTGCAGGAAGCCTTCTCAGGTGCCAACAATGGGATAGTATCAAAATCTGTAAATTGTATAGGCGGCATAGCACGTCAGGCAAATGATCAATTTTTGTAGAAGATAGATCTAACAACCTTAAAAGCTTCATATCACCCACAGATTTAGGCAGCTTAGAAATGGCATAACCACTCAAAGACAGCACACGTAACAACTTGAAGTTTGACAACAACTCACCGAGGAGCTTCTTCTTGAAGTAAAATTCCGTTGCAAAATTTTGTCTCAGTGGTAAGAAAGTACGCAGACAATTTAGTTTTTGTCACGACCCGAAAAAAATGTGTGGGTCGCGATGGCGTTTGACTTGTCTCTTTTTGACTTTTAGTCAAACAAGCCTCATCGAAGAAAATTCAAAGTCAAATAATTCAACACACAAACTAGTCAAATACATTAAAATTCCAAGGTGTTAATAACAACTCAAGATCTTACCCAAGTACATCAGAGCGACAACTAAGAGGGTAACAAAGATAAGGAAATTACATAACTACTGATTGGAAGGAGTTAACCGAAGACTGGATGGCACCGTACCGAAGAGCTCGCTTGTTGCTACCCAAACACCGTTGCTATTGACCGACTACTGATCTGAAAAGAGAGTTTTAATATTGGGGGTGAGTCAAAAGACTCACTCTATGAGTAAACAACTCGCTACGTATTTGGCGAGCCAAATGGGGGAAAATTCCTTTTATTTTATAGCATTAGTTAATATTTTATTCGTCACGTGCGGCTCGCACACCGTTCGTACATTTGTTGTGTACGTGGGGGTTTATTTATCATTCCGTTGGCACATATATTTCTTTCATATCACATTAAATGGCATATATCATAAGCCATTTTTGGCTAGGCCCTTTTTGGCCAAATGCAAATGTGAATGCGTGACAGACATGAACTGCGACGGAAGCCCTTTTTGGCTAGGCAGTCGTCACTGCCGATCCGGATCAATCATATAACAGAACGCGATATTATCGCGGAAACAGAACGTCGCAGACATGATGCAGTGTGTATGCATATGAATGAATGCTCAAGATAACAATTTTTCTTTTCCACATGAGTATATATTGTTCACATATTATACTCATTATACAACAAATTTCACTTTTTCACGCGGGTATATATATTATGTTTGTATTATACCCAGTATGCTTTATTAACAAATCACATATTTAATTTTGTACGAAAAGAAATACGTAGGAATTATTTACTCACCTTAAGCAAATATTGATAATGTATCCTCAATTTATTTGACGACTAGACTCCAATTCCGGACCTATAGTTGTATGTGAAATAAATAAAAGAATAATTAAATAAGACAACTCTAAATAAATAAATAAAAAGGCAGCTAGCCTTATTTACTAGTGTTAGCCATAACACATGTCTACATGACCAATGAGTAAGTCTAGTCTTACCTCACACCAACACCGAAGCTCAGACTTGACTCAGCAGCGGGTATAGAAATTCCAGATTTTGATCCCTCTCCATTGACAACAAGCGCGACACAAAACGGCAGTACGTTGGCAGGTTGAGCGAGGAAAAATTGAAGAAGGCTAGGGAGAGCTTCGGCTGGGTAAGTGTTTCCTCTTCCTCTCCTTTTTCCTCTTCTTCTTATTTATACAAACACACGTAACGTCTTAATGCGCTCCCAATTATTTTATTTTATTTTATTATTATTTATTTATTTATTATTATTTTTTTTTGCTGCGAAATTCCCGGAGATAGGCTTGTTCCTTTTTTTGCTATAGTCAATGCCTATGATGCCAATTTTATGGAGATAGACCCCCTTCTTTCGGCTGTAAATGATTGAAGGTGATGTCCCACACCTCTTTAATCATACAATTATTACAGTTTTATTCCGTACATATTATTCAAGAGAGATTCATCTTTTCCCTGCAAGTAAGACAGTCGACGAGACTGTAGAATTATATTGCGGAAATCAACACATAACCCCCTTGACACTTGCAAAGCCAAATCATGAACAAGGTCGTGCATCACAAACATTTGTTTTGGTCTTCCACAGTTACTACTTTCTTGAAAGAAAAATTTTGAACGCAGATGAGTGAAACATGCTCTAGCCACATCTTCATATCGATTTCCTTGACAAAACTTCTCTATCAAACCTTCACCCACCCATAACATGGTCACTTGCTCCATGGAAAACAAATAATCTTTTGGGAATATCGAACAATATGCAAAACAAATATGTACCCCCAATGGCAAATAGAAGTAACTTAATCTAAGTGATGGAATAATATTGTTGTTTTCCCAAATTTTGTCATTCAATACGTTTCTCCACTCATTTTCATCATACCCATTGGAAACGAGTAATCCACCAATCATCTTAATTGCCAAGGGCAAGCCCTTGCACTTGCTTACAATTTCCTTGCCAATATCTTTCAATTTCGGATATGCACTTGAGTTTCCATCACGAAACACTACCGACTCAAACAATGACAAACTTTCATTTTCGCCTAACATATCCAATTCATGACAGAGATCACTGCAAGTACACACTATGTGCGCAACTTTTTTGTTGCGGGTAGTGACTATAACCCTGCTTCCAAGGGCTCCGACTGTAAAAGATGTTTTCAATGCATCCCACTCCTGAGGCTTATCACTCCATAAATCATCCAACACAATCAAAAATTTTTATCTTGCAACTTTATCTTTAACTCCTGCTGAAGCAATTCCAAACTGTTATTCAATTTCGACTCCTGTCCGGTTATGGACTCCAAAAGAGATTTAATAACTCGTGCTGCATCGAATTCATCGGAAACACAAGCCCAACCTTTCACCTCAAATAAAAGACCATTTGAACTGTTGTTATCCACACTTTTATATGCGTGAAACACCATACCAGCTAATGTAGTTTTCCCGATACCGCCCATACCTACAATAGGTATAACCCTGAGGGCATCATCATTTCCTTCTCTTGAATTTATGAGACGTATTATCATCTCCTTGTCCTCAGACCTTCCATAAATGGTGGATGTCACATTAGCTAAACTGGTGGATAGCCTCCCTTTCCTATAGGTTGCAAGCTCATGTTTCTCTTTCAAACCCAGATCATCCTTTTGAGCTGCTATAAATTGAAGTCTTTCAATGATTTCACTTAGCTCTTCTTCTATGGCTTTTTTAAAAGGATGAATGCCCTTTAACTTGTACTTCAACTTATCCTTCACGGAATTACTGCTTTCGACAAGATCAATTATGTTAGTGCGTACCTTATTTGACCCAGGCACATCAGCTAGAATCCCGTCCAGCAAGTCCTCCGCGTCATAGATTGCAAACCTCGCCTTCTGCGCCCATTTATCGACTCTAGTGTTTTCTTCAATCAGCTTCTCCTCAGCATCACTTAGTAAAGCCTCGACACTATTGAGTTGTATCTCCAATTTGTCGAGCAAGGCGGTATCAAGCTTCCATTTAGAAAAGAAGCCATAAACTTTTGGTGACAGGAGGCTACTGGCCAGTGCCTTGCCTGCCCCTGTCGCGGTAGCAAGTTCAACCCCAGACATGACCGGCAGCTAGTTTCTCAGGCTAAAAGCTTATGCACAAAGACCTTTGCTACCCCGAGTGGGAGTGCTGAAGGCTAGAGAAGAGAAGAAAGCAGAGAACACAGTTGAATGCAGCAGCTTGCTAGCCACAGGAAATGGAGGGTCAATAATGTCAACAGCTGTGACTCATAATACTGTCAAGACTGGAGAAATCAAGGTGGGGCAGGGCAGTTTGAATAATTCAGCAAAAGGGGCATGCAGCAACCATGAAATTTTATCTCCTCTCGGCTTTTGACAATAATGGAGCCCCATATGTCTCTCCAATAATTGAGTCCTTTTTTTCCAAATGAAGACAATGACCTGAAATGAAAGAAATTGAAGATTCTTCCAGACAGTCCACTTGATGACAAAAAAGTAGGGAAGTATATAGAGGCCATGGCTTGGTTAACTTGGAAATATTGCCAGTTCAAATAATAGAGTATAAAAAAAAACATACAAGTTCCTAACTATCTCTTTCATCCAAATACACAAAGCTATCTAACAAATCAAACTGGTGAAAAAAAAGATAACGTGCCAATAAGAGGCATAGCTCGAATTCACAGTTTAGTTGAAGCTTAAACAATTAGAGTTTCTTCTATGAACACAACCTTCAAGATAGTCGATCTAACAAAGTAATTGTTGAATAGCAACCATCTCATATGGTTGAAAATGCCATATTATTAGTTGGGAATTGGTTTGAATATCAACCATTTCGGAGCAGTTTAGCGGCGAAATCGCATACTATTCGAATTTTAACAATCAGGTTTATTAGCCTTCGAGATGTATGTATCCAGCACACATTCAGTGATCAATGGAGATTTCACATTTTAAGTCAGAAAAACTGCAGCATAAATTTACACAGAAACAACAAAAACAATTTCCATTAGCTTTTGGTTGTGTTAGGTTTAGGGAAAATGAGAAAAAAGGAAACTGGTAGGATGAGTGAATTCCCTACGAATTCCAACGCACTTTTCTTTGTTTGGTTAGGGACAGAAAATTATAAAGAATTATTAAGACATAAATATTTTATAATATTTTCCAGATTTACTCAGAGTGTTGGCAGCACCATTTTAACAAAAGGTTTCATCTTGTTGAGATACTAATTACCATTCTAAGTGTAACAGATACATTTATGTAGTGGTATTCATGTCATTGTAATTCTAGTCATTCATATCTATTGTAACTCTAGGTATTCTATTCTAGGTATTCATGTCCTTTGTAATGGACATTCACTTAAATGTGTAAATCATGCTAGGGGTTGTTCCTAGCCTATATAAACATGTAACAACGTCTCTATGAAAACATGACGTCGCAATCCAAGTCGCGGGTTGTGCAAATCTGCTCGCAGCTGTCTCGAGAGAAGAAGGCAGACATGTTCGCGGCTGCATACTTCACAAAAATGAAAGGGCTTGCCGATGAGATGGCGGCGGTCGGCAAGAAACTAGGTGACAACGATGTTATACCCTATATCCTCACTGGCTTGGATGCAGATTATAACCCATTTTTTCAATCAATAACCTCTAAAGATGATATTTCTTTGAATGATGTTTATGCACAGCTTTTGCCATATGAAGCAAGACTGAATTTACAAAACGATGTAGTCCAATACTACTCATCAGCTAATGTTGTTTCACGTAGCCGTGGCTGTGGTCAAGGGGGAGTTCGGGGCCGCAACAATGATAAAGTGCCTAGTGATGGTGGTCGTGGCTGTGGTGATGGGTCGTAATCTCGTTGTCAATTATGCTCCAAGGAAGAGAACACAGTCCACACATGGCGGAAACTTTTTGATTGTAATTTTTCTGGTGAAGATAGCAATTTTCAGAAGAGCCTGCTGCAGCTCAGTCCTCCTATGGTGTAGACACTAATTGGTACTTGGACATAGCCGCGACAAATCACATAATTTGGGATCTTGAGAAGCTTACAACCCGTGAAAAATATAGTGATCAGGAGCAAATACACGCTGCAAATGGAGCAGGTATGCACATAAGTTATGTTGGTCATGCTATTTTTCATATCCCTGACCGAAAGCTTTACTTCAACAAGATACTTTATGGTCCTTGTGCCATGAAGAGTCATGTATCTGTTCACCGTCTTGCTAAAGATAACAGTGCATTTGTTTAATTTCATCCCAACTACTTTTATGTTAAGGATCAGGCAACGAAGAAGGTCCTTCTTCACGGTAGAAGCAAAGGTGGCATTTATCTTTTTTCCTTAAAGCAAGAAGCTCCTCAGGTCACAATGTTGTCAAGTCGTCACTCTGTAAGTGGCATAACCGTGTAGGTCACCCGTCCCCTATTCTTGTTGCTAGAGTTCTCAAAGATAATGTTATTCCTTATGTTAGTGAGTCAATTAAAGAACATGTTTGTGATGCATGTCAAAAAGCCAGAAGTCATCTGTTGCCCTATACTAGATCTAATAGTGTGTCCTCTTCTCCCTTGGAACTTGTTTTCTCTGATGTTTGGGGTCCTACACCAAAATCAGTATGGAGATATCAATATTATGTCAGCTTTATAGATGATTTCAGCAAATTTACTTGGGTCTATCTTTTGAAAAACGTATTTCAAGTGTTTTTAAATTTTCAGCAGCTTATGAAAAGAGTTTTTAGCAAGAAAATTCTCACCATGCAAACCGATTGGGGTGGTGAGTACCAAAAACTTAACTTTTTCTTCCAAAAAATAGGTATCACTCATCACGTGTCATGTCCTCACGCTCAGCAACAAAATGGGTCTGCTGAACGTAAACATAGACATATCGTGGAAGTCGGTCTTGCCCTTCTTGCTCATGCAACCATGTCTTTAAAGTTTTTGGATGAAGCTTTTCTCATGGCTACTTATCTCATAAATCGCACTCCTAGTCGGGTCATTAATTTTTCTACTCCCTTAGAACAATTATTTCATGAAAAACCAAACTACACATTTCTTAGTGTGTTTGAATGTGCTTGTTGGCCCAATTTACGCCCATACAACACTCATAAATTACAATTTCCCTCAAAGCAATGTGCATTTCTTGGTTATAGCTAGGGGTGTAACGGTTCGATTCGATTCGGTTTTATGTGAAAACTGAACCGAACCGATATTCATCGGTTTTCATTTTTTTTAACCGAACCGAACCATACAATTTGAAAAACCAAACAGAATCAAACTGATCAGTTCGGTTCGACTTTGGTTCGGTTCAGTCAAAATTAATTTAAAAGACTAACTTAAAAAACATGTATAACCAACCTAATAAAATGTTTAACATACAACCAATTAATACATGTAAAACGAATTATCTATAACCAATTGAAAAAAGTAGTGAGAAAAGTTTCAATACTTCAACAACTTCTTCATAAGCTTATTATTCTTAAATCTAGATACAACAGTAGTAAACTAATAATTGATAAAACACATAAATGTGAGGAAATGTTTGAAGCTGTAGTAACTAGTGAAGTAAAACAGGCAGAGGTAGGAAATTGATATAGTAGGTGTTCAGTAAATCTTCAAGCCAACTATCCAGCCCTTGGATCTAGGAACCATGACTCATTGTTTGATTCAGGAAATGGAACAAAATCCTATAAGAATATAAAGCAAGTCAGCTATTCAATTCATAAATAACCCCACCTAAAGCTTACATTGGCAAATAATATTTAAGAGACTAGTTGCACACATGTTATATGGTTCTGAATTGCCTTCACTCAGCTTTAGAGGATATACAGAAAATACTACACTTGATTGTATATCTTAGTCATTATGAATGAGATAAGCCTCCAGAAAAAGCATTGGATAAATGAGGATCTGATTTTATAACTTCAAGGAGAAAATAATAAAATTATTAGAAAGAACTTATAAAAAATTACTAAATAGAGGAATACGAATAACTTAAAACACCTGATTCAATCTCAGCAACTTCATCCATAGTTGCATCCATATCAATAGGGATTGATGAAGCACGCAACCAATCTTGAGCACATATCAAAGCCTCTACTGTGTTAGGGCACAAAGAACTTCGATATTGATTCAAAACTCGCACCAGGGGTAAAAGCAGATTCTGAAGCTACAATAGAAACAGGAACAACAAGCACATCTCTAGCCATTTAAGAAATTATGTGAAATCTTGAGCTATTAACCTTCCACCAATTTAAAATATCAAAATCTTGTCCAACAATAGGCTTCACTAGCTTTTCATCTAAGTACATATCTAATTCAGATTCCAAACTCATTTGCTGGTTTTGTTCACTATCAAAATCATCAGTAAAGTTAATCACTCCATCAAAATTCTCAACTCCATCAAATTCTATCTCTTGTGAATTTTCAGAATTTTTATTAGCTACACCACATTCTTCTTGCTCATAAAAATTATACAAACGTGTCAATGTCATTTTTAGTTTCAACTCTAACTCATCAACCTTAGCCTGTGGATATACTTTTTTATAACAATAACTCACATACTTTAGTTTGTATCTAGGATCCATCACAACAGCAATTAACAATAACGTATTAATTTTATCAACAGATCCCCAATACTTGTCAAACTTCAAACTCATCCTGTTAGCCATATTTTTCAAAATAGGGTCTCGACTATTAGACCATGAGTAAATAGTTGATTGAATTGTCATAATATCATGAAAATAAAAATTAGATGTTACATATAAAGATCCTGAGAGTCTTTTTGTGACTTCATAGAAAGTCTTTAAAAACTTACAAAATACTTGTGCATTTTTCCAATCATCCGAAGTTGGAGAATTAATACCAATCTCAACTGCAAAAAAGAGGTCAGATTCTTCATATCGTTCAATTGATTTTTGAAACTTAAGAGCCGTCTCCAACATCAAATATGTGTAATTCCATCTACTTGGGACATCAAGAACCAAATTATTCTTATAAGGATTCTCATCTTTTTCACAACATATTTTAAATTGCTCAGAACGTTGAGGGGAAGCACGGATATATCTTACTACTGATAAAAATTTTTCAACAGACCCACCCTCCTCTTTCATTCCATCCTTAACTATCAAATTAATAATATGCGCACAACACCTTATATGAAAATACTCACCATCCATTACAAAAGCATTCTTATTAGAAATTTTTTTCTTTAAGTGAGCTATTGAAGTGTCATTAGATGAAGCATTATCAACAGTCATTGTAAAAAAAAAAATTATTCCCTACTCAATCATACATGCCTCAATTGCATGACCTATTGCAACACCTTTATGAGATGAAATCGGTGTGAAATTTAATATTCTCTTATGCAGTTTCCAACTATGATCAATAAAATGTGCATTGACTACTATATAGCTTAAATTTTGAAGAGAAGTCCACGTATCAGTTGTAAGACAAACACGTTGAGCATTAAAACACAAAATATTTTTCAACTCCTTCAAATCAGCATATATTATCATACAATCTTTAGCAGTTGTCACACGAGACACTAATTGTAATCGAGGCACACATTCATTGCAAAACTGCTTAAATCCTTCACCCTCTATAAAGCTAAAAGGCAGTTCATCAATAATAATCATCTTAGCAAGCGCTTTCCTAGATTTTGCTTGATCGAATTTCCAAGAAACAATACAATCACCACTAGACTGTTGAAATGATTCAATTGTCTTTTGTTTCTTAAGAGACTTATTATATGTATAATTTTTACACTTATTTAGATGAGCCCAAAGAGTAGTAGTTGATGTTGT
>NQLW01000008.1:5648052-5688324 GCA_002312845.1 Kalanchoe fedtschenkoi
CACTCTAATGCTCTACAGTTATATATATGCAAAGAGGATAAATTGGTCAGATAGTTAGGGCCACTGCTGCTGGAGATGCTTGGCCACCGATGGATACTATGGCAGCCATAAATATGTAGCGTCTGAAGAGATTCGAGAGTTGAGAGGGTTGACGGTAGACACTCGAGACTAGGGCAATCTATAATCTGCAACTCCTGGAGACTTTTGCTACAGCCACTGAGGAATCGGTCGGGAATGCTTCTGATAGCAGAGCAATAGTCAACTGTTAGAGACTTGAGGGTGGAGGGCAGCTCCACATCCGGGAATGACTCCAGAGCACCACATTCATAGAACTTCAGTTCGGTGAGAGAATTGAGTTTGCTGAGCTCCGTTATGATTTTAGTGAGGACATGAAGAGTCGTATCGCCAACAATAGTAAGATCTGAGAGATTGGGCGGCAGCCGTATCGTCACTTCACCATCTTCATCCTCCGAACGTATTCTTGGGATGTTGAGGTCCAGCGACTTCAGAGAGGTGAAACGATGTATTTCGGCACTGTGCAAATCACTGAGTGAAGTCTTAATGGTCAATTCCTCCAACACTCCATCTCTGAATTACCGATCAATTAGTGCAGGGAAATTCGGGAGGTGCAGGGTGGTGGTCCGCCATGTTTGACAGCCCCCATGACTTGATTTTGTGTGGTATGCATTTGTGCTTCAACTTCAGGAGTCAGGACCAGCTCTTTGGGTCTAAAAGGGGACAATCATAAACTGTAAGACGTGTGAGGTGGTTGAGATTTGGCAGCACTCCAGTTAATGATTTAAGACGAGGGAATGTCACAACAGATAGAGACTGGAGAGATTCAGGAAGACAGTGGTCGAGACTTGTGATATCCGGAAATCCTTGGAGCTGCAAATGTTTAAGAGAGATGAGTGTTGGTAGCACCGTTTTAACAAATGGCTTCATCTTACCGCAATCACTGATCCCAAGGATTCTGAGATTGGTGGGGAATCTGAAGCCGGCTTCGCTGACGCAGAGATTGGGGCATTTGAGTATCTGTAAGATGTGAAGAGCGGTGGCCTTGTGAAATCCGTCTGGCAGGCACTCTAATGCTCTACAGTTATATATATGCAAAGAGGATAAATTGGTCAGATAGTTAGGGCCACTGCTGCTGGAGATGCTTGGCCACCTATGGATCCTATCGCAGCTACTAATACGTAGCGTCTGAAGATATTCGAGAGTTGGGAGGGTTGACGGCAGACACTCGAGATTTGGGCAGTTGTCAATCCACAAGTCCCAAAGACTTTTGCTACAGCCACTGAGGAATTGGTCTGGAATGTTTCTGAGAGTAGAGCAACCATTAAATCTGAGAGACTTGAGGGTGGAGGGCAGCGCCACATCCGGGAGTGAATCCAAAGCATAGTTAAACAACTGCAGTTGGGTGACAGACTGGAGGTTGCCAAGCTCGGTTAAAATCTTGGCGTGGCCATCAAGACTCGCACCGCCAAAAAAAGTGACATCTGAGAGATTAGGCGGCAGCCGTAACGTCACTACTCCACCATCTTCATCCTCCGAACATATTCTTGGGATGAAGAGCTTCAGACGCTTCAGAGAGGTGAAACGATGTATTTCGGCACTGAACAAATCACTCAGTGTACTCTGAATGGTCAATTCTTCCAACACTCCATCTCTCCACTCCACTGGTAGCGAAACCAATCTCTTACAGCCATGAATACAGAGTTTTTCCGAATTGGCAAAGCTATTCGGGATTTCTTCCAACTCGGGACACCCATAGATGTGAATAGACTTAAAAGGATGATGCCGGTATGCTGTTTTAGAACTTGATCCTTCTTCAACACACATCTCGAATTTAACGAGATTATCGCAAGACTCAATTAAAAGCCCACTCAGAGAAGGGAAGCAGTAGGGGATTTTTGTCAACTTTGGACAAGTCCGAATTTGAAGATCCTCGAGAGCCTGGAATGCTGCTGCTCTAACATTGACTCCTGGGAAACACCATGTTTTCAACACTTTCATTTCCTTAATAACTAGTTTCTCCAGGGCTTGGAAGGGAGTGCGACTATCTCCATAAATTTCTACTCCAAAAGATTGTAGGCTGTGGAGCCTCTCCATCTCGAGATTCCTGAGGAACGGCAGGTTTCCTAAAGGTGGTAGAGCTTCACAATTGAAACAATCAGTGATGCTCAAAGATATCATAGCAGTGAAGGAAGGACTCACTCCCACAATCCAATCTGATAACCTCTTCCCACCATACCCCTGTATGGTTAAGCTTTTCAAATTCGTATGTGCTTCAATTGCATCAAGAACTTTCTCATCATCTTGTTCTCTAATAGGTTGCCATGCCAAAGTTAACCCTTCAAGGTGCTCCTTGTTCTTGAAGCCTGCAATCACTACATCATTTGTGTCCTCAACATTATTTAATCCTGAAATGAGAAGCTGTCCTTGTAAATTGAGCAATCCCTCAAACTCCCTCACTTGTTTTGATTTGCCTTTACTAATAACAAACTTTGAAAGAGTCCGGATGTTTGTCATTCTTCCGATTCCATCTGGCATCTCCTTGAGACTTACCCCGTCAATGTCAAGGCACCTCAAGTTAACAAGATTGCATATTTCTGCAGGAAGCCTTCTCAGGTGCCGACAATGGGATAGTATCAAAATCTGTAAATTGTATAGGCGGCATATCACGTCAGGCAAATGATCAATTTTTGTAGAAGATAGATCTAACAACCTTAAAAGCTTCATATCACCCACAGATTTAGGCAGCTTAGAAATGCGATAACCATTCAAAGACAGCACGCGTAACAACTTGAAGTTTGACATCAGCTCACCAAGGAGCTTCTTCTTCAAGTAAAACGTCCCTCCCTCATAAACTACTGAATCTTCTCTCAATGGTAAGAAAGTACGCAGACAATTTAGTTTTATTCCGTACATATTATTCAAGAGAGATTCATCTTTTCCCTGCAAGTAAGACAGTCGACGAGACTGTAGAATTATATTGCGGAAATCAACACATAACCCCCTTGACACTTGCAAAGCCAAATCATGAACAAGGTCGTGCATCACAAACATTTGTTTTGGTCTTCCACCGTTACTACTTTCTTGAAAGAAAAATTTTGAACGCAGATGAGTGAAACATGCTCTAGCCACATCTTCATATCGATTTCCTTGACAAAACTTCTCTATCAAACCTTCACCCACCCATAACATGGTCACTTGCTCCATGGAAAACAAATAATCTTTTGGGAATATCGAACAATATGCAAAACAAATATGTACCCCCAATGGCAAATAGAAGTAACTTAATCTAAGTGATGGAATAATATTGTTGTTTTCCCAAATTTTGTCATTCAATACGTTTCTCCACTCATTTTCATCATACCCATTGGAAACGAGTAATCCACCAATCATCTTAATTGCCAAGGGCAAGCCCTTGCACTTGCTTACAATTTCCTTGCCAATATCTTTCAATTTCGGATATGCACTTGAGTTTCCATCACGAAACACTACCGACTCAAACAATGACAAACTTTCATTTTCGCCTAACATATCCAATTCATGACAGAGATCACTGCAAGTACACACTATGTGCGCAACTTTTTTGTTGCGGGTAGTGACTATAACCCTGCTTCCAAGGGCTCCGACTGTAAAAGATGTTTTCAATGCATCCCACTCCTGAGGCTTATCACTCCATAAATCATCCAACACAATCAAAATTTTTTTATCTTGCAACTTTATCTTTAACTCCTGCTGAAGCAATTCCAAACTGTTATTCAATTTCGACTCCTGTCCGGTTATGGACTCCAAAAGAGATTTAATAACTCGTGCTGCATCGAATTCATCGGAAACACAAGCCCAACCTTTCACCTCAAATACATGACCGTTTGAACTGTTGTTATCCACACTTTTATATTCATGAAACACCATACCAGCTAATGTAGTTTTTCCGATACCACCCATTCCGACAATTGGTATAACCCTAAGGGCATCATCGTTTCCTTCCCTTGAATTTATGAGACGTATTATCATCTCCTTGTCCTCAAACCTTCCATAGAAGGTGGATGTCACATTAGCTAAACTAGTGGATAGCCTCCCTTTCCTGTACGTTGCAAGCTCATGTTTCTCTTTCAAACCCATAACATCCTTTTGAGCTGCTATAAATTGAAGCCTTTCAATGATTTCACTTAGCTCTTCTTCTATGGCTTTTTTAAAAGGATGAATGCCCTTTAACTTGTACTTCAATTTATCCTTCACGGAATTACTGCTTTCGACAAGATCAATAATGTTAGTGCGTACCTTATTTGACCCAGGCACATCAGCTAGAATCCCGTCCAGCAAGTCCTCCGCGTCATAGATTGCAAACCTCGCCTTCTGCGCCCATTTATCGACTCTAGTGTTTTCTTCAATCAGCTTCTCCTCAGCATCACTTAGTAAAGCCTCGACACTATTGAGTTGTATCTCCAATTTGTCGAGCAAGGCGGTATCAAGCTTCCATTTAGAAAAGAAGCCATAAACTTTTGGTGACAGGAGGCTACTGGCCAGTGCCTTGCCTGCCCCTGTCGCAATAGCAAGTTCAACCCCAGACATGACCGGCAGCTAGTTTCTCAGGCTAAAAGCTTATGCACAAAGACCTTTGCTACCCCGAGTGGGAGTGCTGAAGGCTAGAGAAGAGAAGAAAGCAGAGAACACAGTTGAATGCAGCAGCTTGCTAGCCACAGGAAATGGAGGGTCAATAATGTCAACAGCTGTGACTCATAATACTGTCAAGACTGGAGAAATCAAGGTGGGGCAGGGCAGTTTGAATAATTCAGCAAAAGGGGCATGCAGCAACCATGGAATTTTATCTCCTCTCGGCTTTTGACAATAATGGAGCCCCATATGTCTCTCCAATAATTGAGTCCTTTTTTTCCAAATGAAGACAATGACCTCAAATGAAAGAAATTGAAGATTCTTCCAGACAGTTCACTTGATGACAAAAAAGTAGGGAAGTATATAGAGGCCATGGCTTGGTTAACTTGGAAATATTGCCAGTTCAAATAATAGAGTATAAAAAAAAACATACAAGTTCCTAACTATCTCTTTCATCCAAATACACAAAGCTATCTAAGAAATCAAACTGGTGAAAAAAAAGATAACGTGCCAATAAGAGGCATAGCTCGAATTCACAGTGAACACAACCTTCAAGATAGTCGCTCTAACAAAGTAATTGTTGAATAGCAACCATCTCATATGGTTGAAAATGCCATATTATTAGTTGGGAATTGGTTTGAATATCAACCATTTCGGAGCAGTTTAGCGGCGAAATCGCATACTATTCGAATTTTAACAATCAGGTTTATTAGCCTTCGAGATGTATGTATCCAGCACACATTCAGTGATCAATGGAGATTTCACATTTTAAGTCAGAAAAACTGCAGCATAAATTTACGCAGAAACAACAAAAACAATTTCCATTAGCTTTTGGTTGTGTTAGGTTTAGGGAAAATGAGAAAAAAGGAAACTGGTAGGATGAGTGAATTCCCTACGAATTCCAACGCACTTTTCTTTGTTTGGTTAGGGACGGAAAATTATAAGGAATTATTAAAACATAAATATTTTATAATATTTTCCAGGTTTACTCAGAGTGATGGCAGCACCATTTTAACAAAAGGTTTCATCTTGTTGAGATACTAAACCATGCTAGGGGTTGTTCCTAGCCTATGTAAACATGTAACAGCGTCTCTATGAAAATATGATGTCGCAATCCAAGTCGCGGGTTGTGCAAATCCGTTCGCAGCTGTCTCGAGAGAAGAAGGCAGACATGATCGCGGCTGCATACTTCACAAAAATGAAAGGGCTTGCCGATGAGATGGCGGCGGTCGGCAAGAAACTAGATGACAACGATGTTATACCCTATATCCTCGCTGGCTTCGATGCAGATTATAACCCATTTTTTCAATCAATAACCTCTAAAGATGATATTTCTTTGAATGATGTTTATGCACAGCTTTTGCCATATGAAGCACGACTGAATTTACAAAACAATGTAGTCCAATACTACTCATCAGCTAATGTTGCTTCACTGGCCGTGGCTGTGGTCAAGGGGGAGGTCGGGGCCGCAACAATGATAAAGTGCCTAGTGATGGTGGTTGTGGCTGTGGTGATGGGTCGTAATCTCGTTGTCAATTATGCTCCAAGGAAGAGAACACAGTCCACACATGGCGGAAACTTTTTGATCGTAATTTTTCTTGTAAAGATAGCAATTTTCAGAAGAGCCTGCTGCAGCTCAGTCCTCCTATGGTGTAGACACTAATTGATACTTGGACATAGCCGCGACAAATCACATAATTTGGGAGCTTGAGAAGCTTACAACCCGTGAAAAATATAGTGATCAGGAGCAAATACAAGCTGCAAATGGAGCAGGTATGCACATAAGTTATGTTGGTCATGCTATTTTTCATACCCCTGACCGAAAGTTTTACTTCAACAAGATACTTTATGGTCCTTGTGCCATGAAGAGTCATGTATCTGTTCACCGCCTTGCTAAAGATAATAGTGCATTTGTTTAATTTCATTCCTACTACTTTTATGTTAAGGATCAGGCAACGAAGAAGGTCCTTCTTCACGGTAGAAGCAAAGGTGGCCTTTATCTTTTTTCCTTAAAGCAAAAAGCTCCTCATGTCACAATGTTGTCAAGTCGTCACTCTGTAAGTGGCATAACCGTGTAGGTCACCCGTCCCCTATTCTTGTTGCTAGAGTCCTCAAAGATAATGTTATTCCTTATGTTAGTGAGTCAATTAAAGAACATGTTTGTGATGCATGTCAAAAAGCCAGAAGTCATCTGTTGCCATATACTAGATCTAATAGTGTGTCCTCTTCTCCCTTGGAACTTGTTTTCTCTGATGTTTGGGGTCCTACACCAAAATCAGTATGGAGATATCAATATTATGTCAGCTTTATAGATGATTTCAGCAAATTTACTTGGGTCTATCTTTTGAAAAACAAATTTGAAGTATTTCAAGTGTTTTTAAATTTTCAGCAGCTTGTAAAAAGAGTTTTTAGCAAGAAAATTCTCACCATGCAAACCGATTGGGGTGGTGAGCACCAAAAACTTAACTTTTTCTTCCAAAAAATAGGTATCACTTATCATGTGTCATGTCCTCACGCTCATCAACAAAATGGGTCTGCTGAATGTAAACATAGACATATCGTGGAAGTTGGTCTTGCCCTTCTTGCTCATGCAACCATGTCTCTAAAGTTTTTGGATGAAGCTTTTCTCATGGCTACTTATCTCATAAATCGCACTCCTAGTCGGGTCATTAATTTTTCTACTCCCTTAGAACAATTATTTCATGAAAAACCAAACTACACATTTCTTAGTGTGTTTGGATGTGCTTGTTGGCCCAATTTACGCCCGTACAACACTCATAAATTACAATTTCCCTCAAAGCAATGTGCATTTCTTGGTTATAGGCTATAGCACACAACACAAGGGCTACAAGTGTCTTGACATCTCCACTGGCCGAGTATACATACCCCGCGATGTAGTTTTTGATGAAGAAGTATTCCCTTTTGCATCTCTTCATCCAAATGTCGGAGCCCATCTTCGTTTAGAAATCAATCTTTTACCATTGTTCTTACTTGATTTTCCGTCCTTAGGTTCTCAGGGTATGCAAAATAGTAGCCAAGCATTGACTAATGTGACTAATATTTCTACTGAAGTGCATGAGATACAGTAACGATCATACGGGGTGCAGATAGCTAAATCCATGACACTGAACTTGAGAATGATTTGCCTTGGATCCTGTAGGGTCCGTTGATGAACGGGGAGAGGTTGAATCTTCTGTGTCCACAGTTCGTGAGGGTGTGCTGCCACATGATATTACCCAGTCTTTACAAATGACATGAGATTTTCTGCGGGTCATGAGTCCATACATCCGCTGTCCACTGATGCTTTGCAACAATCTGATGATGCTGCTCTTGCTCGACTAAGAACCAGGTTACAAAACAATATTCACAAACTAAAAATTTTTACCGTTGGTATTATTCGTTATGGTCTTGCTAGTTTTACAAAGGAGCCAAATAATTTAGATGAAGCATTAAGTATTGATCATTAGAGGAAAACTATGGATAATTGATCATTAGAGGAAAGCTATGGATGAAGAGTATGCAGCTCTTATGAAAAACAAAACCTGGCATCTTATCTCTCGGCAGCAACACCATAACTTAATTGATTGTAAATGGATGTAAAATTAAAAAAAACATGATGGAATAGCATATATGTATTAAGCAAGACTGATTGCTAAAGGTTTTAAATAGAGATTTGGTATAGATTATGAATTTACTTTTAGTCATGTCGTTCTGACAGCGACTATTAGACTTATTCTCTCACTTGTAGTAACCAGCCAATGGAGCATTCGCCAGCTGGATTGCAGAATGCGTTTCTTCATGATATTTTGGAGAATAAAGTTTATATGAAACAACCACCTGGGTATGAAAATAAAGATGCTTATAGTTATGTTTGCAAGTTGGACTGGCTCTTTATGGACTAAATCAAGCTTCGAGAGCATGGTACTCGAGGCTGAGTAGTAAACTACAAGTTTTAGGATTTACTCCTTCCAAGACTGTTACTTCTATGTTCTTTTACAAGAAAGGTGATATTACCATATATTTTTTAGTATATGTGGATGATATAATAATCATCAGTTCTTGTGATCAAGCAATTTAAGATCTTCTCCATGATTTAAAGCTGATTTTGCTCTTAAAGATTCTGGGACGCTTGCATTATTTTTTGGGAATTGAAGTTAAATTCTTCTGATGGCCTTTTATTGTCACAAAATAAGTATGCAGCAGAGTTGATCAACCGGACAGGGTTACATAATTGTAAACCTGTGAGTACACCTCTTTCAATTTCAGAGAAACTTGGAGCTATGATTGGAGATCCTCTCGAAAGTGATGCTTCAACAAGGTATATAAGTATAGTAGGAGGGTTACAATATTTAACTGTGACAC
The DNA here is from genome assembly GCA_002312845.1 of Kalanchoe fedtschenkoi. Lineage (NCBI taxonomy): Eukaryota > Viridiplantae > Streptophyta > Magnoliopsida > Saxifragales > Crassulaceae > Kalanchoe > Kalanchoe fedtschenkoi. The sequence goes on from NQLW01000008.1 coordinate 5,657,041, forward strand.
GACCAGATATAGCATTTGCTGTAAATAAAGTGTGTCAATATCTCTATGCACCAACTATTGTATACTATACCACAGTTAAAAGGATTCTTATATATGTTAGTGACACTATTGATTATGGTTTAACAATTGTGAGGTCAAACTCAAATTTGATTAGTGCCTTCTCTGATGTTGATTGGGCTGGAGGTTCAAAAGATGGAAGATCTACAGGAGGGTTGTTTTCTTGAGTTATAATCTTATTTCATGGAGTACAAGAAAACAGGCTGTCGTTTCTCGATCAAGTAATAAGGCAGAATACAAGGCACTTGCCAATGTAACAGCTAAAATAATTTGGATACAAACTTTGCTTCGTGAGTTAGGGGTGCCTCAACCACAAGCTGCAGAACTTCGGTGTGATAATATTGGAGCCACTTATCACTCAGCTAACTCTGTGTTTCATGCAAGAACAAAGCCTATTGACGTTGATTATCCCTTTGTTAAAGAAAGGGTAGTGCAGAAGTTACTTGAAATCAAATTTATAGCTTTAGGGGATCAAATTGCGATTGGTTTTACAAAGGCACAAACTTTGAGGAAGCTATAAGAATTACGGCTCAATCTAAACTTGTGTAAGTTGTGATTGAGGGGAATTGCTGAGATATTGATTACCTTTCTAAGTGTAACTGATATATTTATGATGTGGTATTCATGTCATTGTAATTCTAAGCATTCATATCTATTGTAACTCTAGGTATTCAATTTTAGGTATTCATGTTCTTTGTAACAGACATTAACTTAAATGTGTAAACCAGATTGTTCCTAGCCTATGTAAACATGTAACAGCGTCTCTATAAAGACATGATGCTTTACCAAATTCACACATCTTACCGGATCCGAAGATTTCTAAGATTGGCAGGGAACCCGTCTTGGGTAACGCAGAGATTGAGGCCATCATCAATGTAAAAGTTGTGAAGAGTGGTGGTCTTATGAAATCAGCTTGGTGCAAACTTGAATGTCTCACAGTTAGGTATCTCCAAAACGGATAAATTGGTGAGATGGTTAGGACCACTACCCAACTGATGGATACTACCACAGTTCTGAATATGTAGCGTCTGAAGAGATTCAAGAGTTGAGATGATAGACAGACGAAATTAGGGCAACGGTCAACCTACAACACCTGAGACTTTTGCTACAGCCAGTGATGAATCGGTCTGGAATGGTTAAGTAATAGTGACTTCAGGGTTGAAAGCAGCTCCACATTCGGGAATGACTCCAAAGCATAATGAGAGAAATCCATGCTTTCCCGACCACCAACCGCCTCCTCCCTCTTGCACCCCTCCAGCACGGCCGCAGTGGCCTGCCACTGCTCGACTTAGAAAGCAGGCTGGGCGCACTGTATGTGGGGTCCAGTGGAGGAGATCTTGAGGTACTCGCAGTACCAGCCGTGGTGCGGTCTGATGCCGTCGGAGGTGAAGGTTGAGGCGGCAGATGGGGGCGCCAATGCAGGGGCCGCTGCCCACAAAGATGACGAGGTTGTCGCGCTCTTAGTAATTGTACTAGAGACCTTCTTACATGAAAGATGCAATTCCATGATTTGATCTCCTCACCACTACTAGATCATCATAGATACATTAGAATGCACATAATCAAAAATATTTTAAATAAATGGCATGTCATACTGTAGATTAGTCGGATGCCGACAATGAGTGGGGAGGATCATTTTGGAACTTTCAATGGCCATGTGGAGTAACAGCAGTGTTCCAACATCAAGTATTCTAGCGTCACGACTGAGCTTGTCGAGATTCTCAAGCTGTTCACGGACTGGAAAATGCTTCTAATCGCGCCGGCCGCTTGGGCCAGCAACTTCTTCTACAGCTACCAGTTTAACAATGTGAATGGGGTTCTGTTCAACCTCAGGACTCCGGGGTTTAACAACGTGTTTTACTGGGGGGCGCAGATGCTGGGGTCGGCTGGGATCGGGTATGCGATGAATTTCAGCTTCTAGAGCCGGAGGATGAGGGGGTTTCTTGGGATCGGGATCGTGGCAGTGCTTAGCACCACGATTTGGGCTGGATGTCTCGCCGTGCAGCTCAAGTACTCCATCGAGGATCCCCCGGTCGTCAAGCTAGATTTCAAGGATTCTGGCGGTTTGTACGCTGGACCGTTTATGTTGTACTTCAGCAGGTTCAGCCCTTTTCCCGTGTTTCCGATTTATCTGGTTTTTGTTGCTTATGCTGAGCTTGAACCGGCTTGGCTACTTTTCCAGGTATGTCGGATTTTACAAGGGCGTACAGAGCGCCGGAGGCGCAGTGGCGTGGCGAGTCGATGCGCACAAGGTGCCGTTTCTCAGCCAATTGATTGCCAACTGGGCACTGACCACTGCAAGTTTACCTCTCTCGCATTACTCGTCTGGTTGGCTGTAAAGGATGGCACTGACGGCGAGGGTGGAGGAACCATAAAAGAGGGAGTTTTTGTTCCATCCGTCGAAGGAGCCACCCTCCGCCGTCGTCTCCCTCCACAACTCACACACATGAGTGTAAGTAGGTGTAATTTCAAAAAAATTCCGATCAGAGTTTGAACTGAATTTGTTGATGATCAGATTGTATAAAAAAAATTCAGACAATGAACAGATTTGATTTCAAGAACCGAAGGATTTATTCTTAAATTGCAATCAATTTTACATCGGATACATGTGTACATCGTCATCCTGATCACAGAGCAGCAGGAGCAGCACTAGTTTTGCCCTCTGATCCTTCTGCGGTGGCAGCCTCTGCAACCTTCGCCTCCTCAGGTACTGCAGCTGCTGCTTCAACCGGCACAGCCACGGCCTCAGCCGTCTCGGGAACAACCTCAGCATCCTTCTTCACCTCCTCCGTCTTCAATGCATCTACCGACGCCTCCTCCTTCGCAACCTCAATGCTCTCCTGACAAAACACGGCATCCGAAAATCTCAAGCCCAAGATCAAATCGAAAATAGCAATATGTGTTTACATATACTCTGGCTGTAACAATTTGGAAGTTAGAAAATTTTGAGACCAAACCGAATGGTTAGTTTTAGAAAATCAAATCGGACCAAATTTTATGACTTTATTCGATTCAATTTAGTTTTTTTATGTAAGTAAAAGACTTATCATAATGAACTATTGATTATTAATTTAAAAAAACATGGTCTGCAATCAAATCTATTGATTTGGTTCGGTTTAATTCAATTTGCTTCACTGATTTATCTATTTTTATTCACAGGTACCTACCGTGGCGGGAGCGGCGGTGGCAAGTTCGGCCTCGGCTGCCTTGGGGGAGGCAGGGGCCGGGACGGGAGCGTTCTCCGACTCGAGCCCCTTCTGTCCGCTGAAACAGCCTCCCATGATGAACTCGGATTAAAGACTGAACTTGGGGGAGGCTCGGCCGGTCGGAGGTGGATCGGATGCCTGATAAATCACTCTCTTTTCTTTTTCTCTCTTATTTTTTTGTAAGCTGTGTTCAGGAAATGCAAGCAGAAGATGGCACTAGATATAGGGGGAGATGTTTTCTATATTTAAGAATCGACTGGGGTCTAACTTAGGCTTGTCGATGAGATTGAGGTTGTCATTTTGTTGGCATCTTCAGACTTGTTCAAATGTTACAGCTTACGGCATTGGTTTTCTAAGGCCTGCGAAGCTCGCGGCTAGCCTCTCCATCCGGCGTTTTTTTTCTCTCTGCCAGTTTTGGCAGTTATTGGTAGTTAGATATTACAGTTATTGTGACACAAATATAATCTTACTCATGAATTTGTGATTCGGCACAAGTAATTATAATTTTAAATCTATTTATTTAGATTATGACTCCAACAAAAAATTAAATTTGTCCAACATATTTACTTAACATGAGTTTTTTATTTAATTATAAACTTGAGTTTACTATAATAGATTCATATCCTAAGGAGCAATGCAATTAATCTTATCATGTAAAGACAAAAGAGATTACATCCAAGATAATATCATGTGCTATCTAAAACAATCGTTTTATTTTATCCAAAATAAGTAAGTTTTAAAACTGAAATGACGTTGTGATGGCTATAAATTATTTGAGAATTCTAAATCAGAATCTTCATCAAACCCATGTAAAAACTTTTTGAATATTATTTTTATTTAATCAGCTATTACGCATAGTATAAAATCAATAACTTCCCTTGCAATTGCAAGTTTCAACTCGAATTATTTTGTAAAGAAATGTATTAGGATTTTATTCAGTAAACAGAACTCGGTTGATAAAAAAAACTAAATTGAATTGAAACAAAAATAAAATCACAATTTGTGAAAAAAATAACATAAATTAAATTTTCAAACTGAAAACTAAAATGAGATTAAATTGAATTAGACACTGAATGAACAAGAAAAGAAGCAAGAATGGTTATTTTAATTAAGAAAAAATTTTATTATATCAAATTTATCACTTATTTATCACCACTTATTAAAAAATAAAACATAATTGAAAAGTCTAGAGAGAGAATTATTCTTACCTGCCTTCCTTCCACGCGTTCTTCCCCAAATCGAAAACCCTAATCCGAGCTCGAGCCGCGCTCTCCACCGCTCGCTTCCGGACTCTCAAATCACACGACACGATGCTCCTCCGAGCCTCACCGCCTCGCTCCATCTCCGTCCTCCTCCTCCTCCTCGCCTTCTCCGCGGCCCCATCCGTCAGATCCGACCCGTGCGGCGCCGGTCAAACGGAAGTGTCAGCCAAATGCCCGATACGCTGCTTCCGGGCCGACCCGGTGTGCGGCGTGAACGGGGTGACGTACTGGTGCGGGTGCCCCGAGGCGGCCTGCGAGGTGGTCGAGGTTGCGAGGGCGGGGCCCTGCCAGGTCGGGAGCGCGGTGCCCGGGCAGGCCCTGCTGCTGGTGCATATCGTGTGGCTGATCGTGCTTGCGTTTTCGGTGGTGTTCGGGTTTTTCTGAGTTGCAGAAACGAGGTTGGTTGGTTTTGTGCCCTAATTGTGATTTGTGTATTCATATGATTCTTTTGTAATTGTAATTTTGTAAACACTGTGAGGTATGATATTATATTTCTAGTCCAACTTTCTGTGTTCTTGGCTGCAACTTCATGATTGTTCTGGTGCATCAAATTTCATATCCAGAGTGATTTTTCCCAGCTCACTAGGCCTAGTTGTTTGAGCAAGCTCGATAACTGCCTAGGATTCTCTGCACCTTGTAATGATGCCAGTTTTGTATCCACAATCTGCAGTTCAAGTGTTCAATACAACACCAACCAATAACTCAGAGGATCAAAAACAAAAGACAACCCTAAAAACAGCAGTTATGCTCCTAAGTAAGAATGTAGTTTTTAAGTTTCAGGGAAGCCGGAGTGATGGCCAGGACACGAGTAACGGCGAAGTTGCTGAGGCGGGGCCATTCATCATCACCATTCCGCTGCTGCAGTGTTAATGAAAAAAACGATCAGAAAAATGTCTCAAAGATAATGAGAACTTCCCGTGATGGTAATAATGGCCACACTACCATTGTGTTGGTCTACTGGGTGAGAAGAGAAACTCTACTGGACTAGTACTTAATCCTTACTTTTTTGAAAATCCACGCATTTACTTGGCCAAATTTAAAATAATGTACATTCAAATTTGATTAAAATTATCAAAATTTAATGATAAAATCACATTAATCAATAGCAAAAAACCCCTATAAAATTTAAGCTGCGTTCATATTTTTTTTAAGACAATGAAACAAAAAACAAAATGAGATTTCCAAAACATGAAGCAGCAACCTTGTTCCTCAAAACAGCCACGGAGGCAAGTTTTTGGTAACACAGCTAAGAAGCACAATAAATGACAGAAGATGAGTCTAAAAGGATCAAAATGTAATATTTTATGGCTGCTCATTCATCCTCAGAGATTTTTCCCTTCTCACTGACATAGATACCGTCAAGAAACTTTCGGATATCCTTGTTCTTCACATGGCATTTCTGTTCAGTAAGAGACGACCAGAACTCAAGTGTTAGTATTTAAGAAATAAATAATGAATATGAGTAATATATTCACTTTTGAACTTTGTGATACAATTATTGCAATGAAATTTACCTGGTTAATCAGGGCACATGATCGAGAGACGAGCTCAATGTCATTTCCATCCAAGACAATCTCATCCTTGACCTTCTCTGATCTCACAATGGAAACACCTTCAAGCATATCCACCTTCCTTACCTGAAAAAAATAACACAGCAGAATTCTTGGTTAATTAAGATAGTATCAGTAAGTAATAAACAACACAAATAAATAGCCATTTGTAGTAGCCATATCCGAACATGTTTCTACAAAGGCAACTTCAGAACGTTGTATGTTCAAAAAGCCATAGAAATTCACTTTGATATAATTATTGCATGTATGTACAAAAAACTGTAATATCTCTATCCGATTTTGAACATATAAGAGCTAATTATTTGTGAATTTTTAATAACAACAGTGGCCTTTTAATGAATTTAGTAACTGTTTCTATTCAGTATACATTTCCTAATAATTATAGAATTCATGTTTCTCGTATATGTACTAGTACCCATTTACATTTTCATCCCCGTTTCCATGTAAGATAGATGAGTACAATGCTTAACATACATGTGGCTCATACAACCACAATACAAACAGAATGTTTAATGTCAACGTCACTTGGTTTGCATTAAAAGAATCACAGTATTTTCTGTTTAATAAAGCAGAGTTGTAAACTTAGACAGCTAATGTTTCCAAAACTAAATCCAGGCAGCTTCTAAAACCTTAGAATTGTCATATTCACAATGTAAATATCAAGAGTTAAGGGTAATGAAAACCATCTAAAACTCCATATCATAAATTTATTGAATCAAACCACGAAAAACATCTTACGACATGACGTCATAACTTATGGTGTATTCTCTACATCTAAAATGTTCACACAACCACCAAATTATCAAGTGCTTGGATGAAAGCAGTTCTGATGCGAATTAAATCACTAAATCAAATAACACAATAAAAGACCAAAACCTTGCTAATTCACAGCTGAACCAAATAAACACATACTATCACAACTCCACAACAACTATACTTAGATATTAAAAAGGTGAACAAGTAAAGATTTACAATCTCATTAGCCAAGTAACTTACACACGCTCAAATTCAATACAGAAATCAAAGCCATTTGAGAACCATAATGTCTGCCCACTATCTTTCCAAAGCCCAAATACCAGTCCACAGTTAGAATCACAGATAACAAATATCAACAGCCAATTAGCATTCTTTCATAAAGAGGCTCATAGCGCTGGGTTTAATTACACCTCTGCAAGACATGAAACTAAAACCCTAAAATCAATTGCCAAGCACCAATAAGGCATAACACTAAAATCTCAACAGTCGGAATAAATCATAAAACTGAACCAATAAGGCAGAAATCCATTACCTTCTTCTCTCCGAGAAAGTTACGGATCTCAATCCCCTTGTTGCCGTTGGTGATGGAGGCATTGATAGGAAAATGAGCGTAGACGAACCTCATCTTGTACCTATACCCCTTGGTCACGCCGGTAATCAAGTTATCCACGTGCGACAGCGCGGTCCTGATGGCGGCGGTGGCTTTCCTGGACCCGAACCAGGCGTCTATCTTCAGCTTCTTTTTCCCGGTCTCGGCGTCCTTGATGAGCTCGAAGTCGAGGTTTAGGTGCTTGAAGTCGCGCACCAGCTTTCCCCTCGGGCCCTCGATCTCGATCACCTTGGCCTTGATTTTGATCTTCACCTCGTCGGGGATGTCCATCGTCTCTGATGAGAGGATCGTCTTCATCTTCGCCGGTGAGTTTGCGGAGTGGTGAGTGTGGGAGATGCGCAGGTTCAGGAAAACCCTAGTGCGCAAAATCGGGTTTTATACGAGGTTGGCGATGAGATGATGGTGTGTGTGGACAATGTCGATTGTAGCCCTGGTGTCGCTTATTGGGCTTATGCGCGCAGTTGCAGCTTCTCAAATTTGGGCCTGTAAAGAGGCTGTGCTCCCTAACGGGCCGTGCTTATTGGGCTTATACGCACTGTTGCACTCCATTGAACCGACACCGGAACTGATCTGAATCAGAGCCGAAATTCTAAAAAAATTAAAGGATCAAAAAGCGGATCGAAATCATTACAGTCCCGATGGAATCAGACCGGATAAATTTAAATTTCGACCGAACCAGATCGGTTCAGCCGGTTTCAATAACTACCTTAAACTTAAATCAAATAATATAAATAATATATTTTACTTATATGTTTTGGGTATGTAATTTGGATTAATAGTAATGCGATAAATAATTATACATGTTTTTAAAGCTTATTAATATTTATTATATGTTAAACAAAACATGTTAGACTGTTATTAATTATTTTTTCTATTTTTAATTTCGACTACGAATTTGTAAGCTTAAAAATGTTTTATATTATTATGTATAAGATTATTATTCTTTTTATTAAAAAAAGAAAACCCTGTATTCCAGATAAAATTAACTTTTTAGAGCTTAGACCGAAGCGAACGAAAAATCGATCCCAAAAAATAATGAATCCAGATCAAAAGCAATCGATTCAATCCATTCCGATCGCGATCCCAAAAGTTGTTTAGTTCAGATCGAAATTCGTACAACCCTTAAATTTAAGTGATTTTATATTCTATAAATAGTATAATTCTTTACGTATTAATATTTTAGTGAAAAATTTTGTGTTAATTTTGGTTTTTTCTAATAGAATTTATTTTTTATTACAAAGCAATCATACGTACATATACATATATCAATCATTGCATTAATTATTGCATTACACTTGTCATATACATATATCAATCATACGTACTAACAAGTCACATAGGGCATCATGCGAAACACACGCGCAAGGGCAAACAGGTAGCTTCCGCGAGGAAATACTAAAAACTTTCACGCAGTAAAGAAATATACACAGTTTTGTTAAAACTCCCAAATATGGGAGAAGAATAAAACAACCGTTCAACAACCAAAATTTGAATCTCTGACGTTAGAAATGAAAGACCAAATACTCTAGTAAGTAAGCCACCACCTTGACGGCTTCCAATAAAATCCATTGAATAAATATAAATCATTGAAAGGGTATTTAGATATGAGTGGTAGCCGTGGAGGTGGATTGTTCTTTTCTCGAAGAAGATGCCTTTTGGTTAGGCTGAGACACATTGTGGCGTTCAGTCATTTGTGGCTAGTCGATCGTATGATAATGTAGAAAGTGAAGGGTGTGGTTATGGATGGTGCAATTGAGTTTTGTGATGGTGTGTGGATGAGAAGGAATGGGCATCGAGTGGGAGCGTGAGGCTTTGGAATTTTGATGGCATGTCGATTTTTCAGATGGTCAATAGACATCGAGTCCATGTCGGCATATATGTGCAAGACTGTCAAGAGTTTGATTTTCAATCAAGATGATATAAAAGATAATACTAATGCTTTGTTTTTTCGAGTTGAATTACAGTCGAATTTTAGAAGGCTTATATTTATCTACTGATATTAGAACTTGGAAACGGGTGAAAAGTAGGTAGGAATGTTTATCGGTCAGTTTTTGAATCAAATCAAATAAAATGTAATTGATTCATTAGATTTTTTATTTTCATAATTTAAGATCGAACAATTTTAAAATAATTCAGTTTTGGTCCGAATAAATTTATTTTTGTTCAGTTCGGTCCAAAATCTTAAAGCGTTCAATTTTAAATGGTCTTAGATGATATGGTCTGAACTCTCACACAATTAAATTAAATTAAATTTGAAAATGTAAGCTAATTTATAAAGCTAAAAAAGGCTATCCTGAGCAATTGCAATAATCGGGTTCATTGATATCCCTAGTATAGTAGATGCTATCACACATACAATCATACTCAATTCGATGAAATTGTTTGATCTTAAAGGAGATCTTCTATAGTTTCGCATCTGAGGGGTTATTTCTTTGTTTCGTCCAATCATTAATAAGTTGATTATTTTTAGATAATAGTAGATAGAAACAATGCTCGTAAGAAGTCCTATTGAAACCAATAAATATAGGTCTGCCTGCCATCCACACCAGAATAAATGGAGTTTTTCGAAAAAACCTACTAGTGGAGGAAGACCTCCTAGAGAAAAGAGACATAGGGCTAAAGAGAGAGCCAAAAAAGGATTTTTCGTGTATAATCCTGCATTATCTCATCATAAAATTAAACTTACTTTGAATCCCTAAATATTAAATAAGTAAAACAAATAGTGAATTTGCTTTTATATTTTTATGACTTTAATTTTTATAATTATATTATTCATTAAAAATATATATTATCTTTACTGTTAATTGAATACTTCAATGCTGGTTTAGCTGAATAAATATTAGTTTTTGTACTTATATTAGTTTTTGGTTTGGTTTGACTACCGACAGCTAATTACCAAAACCAAACACAAAAAAGTTCAATTTACTTTTCAATTTGGACCGAACAATGAACACTCCTAAAAATAAAAGTTGAAGTAATATGAGATGAGCTCACACAAGCTAATGAGTCATAATATTGCCTCCATAGAACAACTTTAAAATGTTCCCGACAGTTCCACAATTTTTATATTTTTTAGGCGTGTTCGCTGTTAATTTGGTGTCTTGTATGATTTGTTCATCAAATTTAATTAGTAATACGAAAATTTAATTTTAATTTATGAAGACTTAACGATCACACTTTAAAAAGGGAATTGGACAAGGGGGGTGGGACGGCGGGCAAGTTGACGAGCGTGATGCTTTGTGATATGATTTCTCCAGATGGATAGATCCAATGCCACATGATGTGTTATTCTTATAGCCAATGTAGTTGAAGTTGACAATAAGGCTCATATCGTCAATCTCAAGATAATATTGGCAAATAGAAATTTGACAAATTAGACCTTGAAGTTGAAATGTTATCAAAACTTGGATAAAATTTGCCATGATGAATGCTAAGTTCACCATGAAAATAGTTTTGTTTTGTATATTTATATTTTCATAAACATGATTGATTACTAATAAGATGCTCTCCTGCTGGTTTGAAGATATTGTTTAACATTTTCAAATCATGCAAGAGTCTGATTTTTAATCAAGGTAAAGAGATTGTGTGACAGTCACCATTAAAAAAAGTCTGGCTCAACATATAAAGATAGTGATATTGGAGGAAAGTTAGTTCTATTATCAAAGTGAATATGTTGAAGATGCGCGTGTGTCAGGAGTAGATCCAAAAAATATATTAGGAGGGATCAAATATTGAAAAATAATATTGTGTAGGTATATATATATATATATATAGTATATTTTCGATTTGAAAGAGTTAATTTTAATATTTATTAAACTTCACAATCTAAAATATAATATATAATTATAAGATATTTTTAAGTGGTGTCATATGACATCATTTACTTCTTCTAACTACATGTTATTGGCATCGGCATGAGCTCATTCGCTAAGTGTCTGGCTCTCGTACCAACTGTTTAACGAGTGATTCTTGGGTGGACTGTGTCTACCACGTGGCGGTGGACACCATCAATAGGGAGTCACCACGTAGCGCATTGAAAAGTCAAAATTACACGTGACGATTTATCATTTGTATAAATTTTTTTACTTTTCAATGCGCCACATGGCGAGTTCTCATTGGTAGTGTCCACCGTCATGTGGTGGACACAGTCCACCCACAAATTTCTTTTGTCCGGCGCTACATAGATAAAAACATTTGAAAAATATGAAAATGATGAAAGTGGAGAATCAGATCCGTGGGACGCCGACAGGCTGCGCCTTTTCCCGTCTGAGCAGCTCTTGAAAATTGAGTAAATTAGTTTAAAATATATGTGGATCGAATTGAGATTAGTTTAATTGCATAAAATCAATAAAAAAGAATACATTTGAAAATTGTGAAATTGAATAACGACATTTGTGATTTTTTTAAAATTATGATATTTCACAGTTATATATATATATATAGAATTTGAATTAGTTACGAATATTTATGTTGTGAATAAATAATGTATAATCATTTCGAGTATCAAACAAAAGGACCAAACTAGGGAATAAAATAAAAATTACGTGTATACTCCATTCGTCCTCTAATACATATCGTTTAAGATTAATTTGAGTAGATAAATGCTAACGGTTGAATAAATTTAATGAGTGAGTGGTTAGTGTTTTTTTCAAAAAATTCGTACAAAAAGTAAAATCGCTAGATTATTACTAGTGGTGAATGATTTTTTTATTGATTATGATAAAGAAGTAAGTAATATTTGACATTTTAAGGTAATTGTTAATATTAAATACGCATTGAAAATTATTAAGTGACAAATAAAAGTGAACAAAAAAATTCAATTAAGTGACATATAAAAGAGAACAGATAAAGTATTAAATAGGGACCAAATATGGGAATAAAATAAAGAATATCTATCGACGTCAATTAGTGATTTTATTCCGAAGCCGAGAAAATATTTTTAAATTCTGGCCTGGCATTGTGCCGGGCACGAATCAATGTTAAGTGAGATCATCGTGATCCCATTCGGACCAGATATACCGCAACCCAAAACACGAAGCACCATTGTATGGTGTAGGCCGATGCCGACGTGGACCAATCAGAAAATGCTCTATTAATAAAGATAATATATTATTATTTTGTAACGAAATATGCAATATTTTTGTGAAATTATGTGGATAATAACAATTCATTCACTGTGGTTGTTTTCTTCCAATTTATCTACTTTTTGTTTTTGAAATTTTGAGAAGTGAAAAGAGAAAAAAAAAATTATATCTGATTTACACCGAAAATATACATCAATTTTCCTTTTCATGATTCATAATTAATTTTGTAATTATAATCTATTTTATTCCAAATTATTTTTCATAGTGAAAAAAAATATTAAAAATGAAAATAAAACACAATTTTAAAACTTACGCCAATCAATATTCAATTTTAAAGATTGATTTTAATTTTTAAAACTTTAAAATAAAAGTGTAATAATTTATGGATTATAATTAAGTACTGTCCAATGATTAGCAATTGTGATAAAATAGATTTTTTTCTAATTTGTCATCATCCCATTATTCAATTTTGATTCTATCCTAATTGGGTATTTTATTTCAATTTTATCTCAATTGACAAAATCATAAATGCTATTGACGATTTGTTTCAAGAAAACCGAGAATGACATTTCCGGTTTACTCAGAAAATACCTTATACATGTCTGCCATCACATTAGAGATGTCATCTTCGATTTTCTTAAACAGAATGTCAATGTCATTTTCGTTTGTGTAACTAGGACAATTAAAATAGAATGACAAATAGGACAGAATCAAAATCAAATAGTTGGATGAGCAATTTAGAAAATAAATCGATAAAATGATATAATTTTTATTTTAATATTCATTCAGTATTTGACATATGAATTGATGATTTTCAAACAAAAAACCATCTTATTTTAAATAAGTAACACACTGTATTGGATGACTTTAACCTCGCTTTCTGTACGGAATAAGATTCCATAATTTAGTGATTCTTTTATTTGAAGTGAGTTGAGTTATGATTTTTGTAAATGAAAAAATGTCCATTTTTATAGTTTACTCTATAAAAAAATTATTTAAATGTTCTTGTCGACAGGGACAAGATTAATTCGGTGGAGCCAAAAGGTAAGCGGCTCTTATAAACAAAGGACATGTTGTCTCGATTACGCCCATCGTCACTAAAACCACTTTTAATAACCACACTTCCAAAAATATTTAATTAATTAAATAATATTCCTTCAAATATATTATAATCACCAAAAAGCCACTACGCAACCCCAAGATCCAATCCACACCGTCCACGTGGCACCACAGCACCATCCAGCGGGCGGGACCGCACCCAATCAAACTCCATCATCTCCGTTCCCTCGAAGGACGAACGAGCGCCTATATTAAGCGCACATTCGGAAATCCAGAGAGCAACAATGGCGGTCGCGTCCCCGATATTTTAGCGCCCTACGAATCACGCCCGATTTTCGCAATCCGACTAGCAGCAGCAGAAGCAGCGCCAGTGGTGTTTTTATTCATCGTCCAATCAGACGCGCACGATTCGCGCAGCAGTTTTGTGGTCGGCTTTCTTTTTGCGTTCTTTTCACCGGAATCTGCTTTGAGCGGAATCCACTTTCTCGTCTTGCTTTTCCGTCACTCTCCACCGTCCTGTAAGTTTTTTTTTTTGATTTTTTTATCTATATATATTTTTTCGAATATCTGCTTTATATACGCGTGAGCTCGTCGCGGTGATGAGGGAGTTTGATATAGTTTCTCGATTTGCAGCGGAGTAGGATTGAAGTGAGGTTTTGGCTCTGCGCCGATTGTTTGGGGATTTGGGGAAGAAGACTGTGACGATGACGAAGGGGAGAGTTTCAAGGATTGGGAGCTACGCGATAGCGTCGTCGGTCAGGGAGCGGAGTCCGTGTATCTCGTGCACCACTTTCAACATACTGGCGCCGATTTACAAGCGGCTGAATCAGGTGGTTGATTTGATTAATGCTCCGAGTGATTTTTATTCTTTATTTTTATTATTGAGGTTTTTGTGAGTGGGTTGAATTATTGATTCTGTTGTGTGGTGGATGATCAGGATGATAGCTGTCGCGAGAGTGATTACAGAGGGTTTTGGCTGACTAGGAATCGGAAGATATTGGATTGGTTGTTGGAGGAAAGGTCCTCAATAATATGTCTTCAGGTGTGATGAGTTGTCTTGCAAGTATCTCTCTCTTTTACAATGAATTGTGACAGCAACTAAACATGTTTCTGGCTGGTTCATTGGATGTGAACTGACTGTATTCATATTTCTTGCAACAGGAATTTTGGGTGGGGAATGAAGAGCTTGTAAGTTTGTATGAGAAGAGGCTGGGGGATGCTGGCTACTTGACTTTCCAGCTAGCCAGAACAAACAATCGAGGGGATGGTATGCAACTTTCAAGCGTCCGAGTCAAATTTGTTGTGAGAAAATTTTGAGTCTGGTCATAGCAAAGGAGGATTTGTATGCTATGAAATAACTGGATTTCATTAGCTGTCAATATTGAAATTTTTTGATCTAGTTGTGTCTTTTTGTTGCCGAATGCTTGTGTGGTCACTGCTTGAGTTTCTGATTACATTTATTATCTTGGCAGTTTTTTGAGACTCACTCGTAACTCTTTGATGTTATGTAGGTTTATTGATGGCTGTTCACAAGGACTACTTTAGGGTAGTAAATCATCGGAACTTGCTGTTTAATGATTGTGGGGATCGCGTTGCCCAACTATTGCATGTTGAGCTAAATGATCCTTTCTCCCAGAGCAGAAGCAGTAACTCGCATCAAGATATGCTTATAGTGAATACCCATCTGTTATTTCCACATAATTCAAGCCTCAGCTTAGTACGTCTGCAGCAGGTTAGCATCA
Organism: Kalanchoe fedtschenkoi; assembly: GCA_002312845.1. Taxonomy (NCBI): domain Eukaryota; kingdom Viridiplantae; phylum Streptophyta; class Magnoliopsida; order Saxifragales; family Crassulaceae; genus Kalanchoe; species Kalanchoe fedtschenkoi. The sequence continues at coordinate 5,672,388 of NQLW01000008.1, forward strand.
GTCTGTTGATTTGTAACTTTTAATTAGCGACTGGACATGTTCCTTCATTGATATGCTCATGATTTTGTTTCATGAAATAGGTCTACAAGATCCTGCAACATGTAGAATCATACCAAAAAGAACACAATTTAAGTCCCATGCCAGTCATACTGTGCGGGTAACCTCGAGTTTCTCTGCTCTACTTTACTTAGTAGGTCGCTGGCCCATCCAGCTAACAGATATCCTTTATGTCACAGCGATTGGAATGGGAGCAAACGTGGACACATATACGAGTTTCTTCGCTCCCAAGGGTTTGTCTCATCCTATGACACTGCTCATCAGTACACTGATGCTGATGCTCATAAGGTCATTATCTGTGTATTTTCACGTTAATCATGTGATTATCTTATCCTAAAGGCCTGTGTTCTCTATCTCTAAACCATTTTGTTGTATATGTAGTGGGTTAGCCATAGAAACCACCGGGGCAATATCTGTGGAGTTGATTTCATTTGGCTGCTTAATCCAAATAGCTACAGGAAGTTACTGAAGACAAGTTGGAGTGAGGCTGTGTTTGGCATGTTCAAGGTATTATACGCAAGCTTATTCTTATCTACCAGCTTGTCTGATATCTTTGAATCAGAAACAGTGGCGCTCCAATGTTCAATTTTCTTATTGTGATGATTGCCTAATTTCTGGCATACAACTTTTGGAAGTTTGTTTCTAAGTCTGGGCTCTAAGTGCAACTAAAATAATTGGTGCTGGTGTACATCCTGTTATTCACTATCCACATATGTTTTGAAATATCCTTTCACCAGCGTGACTCTCTGTACGGTAATGCATCATCATATTTGGTTCTCAATTTCTAATATGGAACCCTCTTCCTTTCAGTATCTGCTCAGGAGAGCGTCACTTACAGAGTATGATGCATTTGCCTTTCTGAAGGCGGATGATAATAGTCACTATGTCACCTTCACTAGTTTTTGCGAGGCACTCAGACAGGTATGTAGTAATTATGCCTCAACTGATGCATGACTACGAGCAAAAACCGGAGTTCTGACTTTCTTTTTTGTATACTTTCAGCTTAACTTGACAGGCCACTGTTATGGGCTAGGCGTTCAGGAGGTGAAGGATTTGTGGGATCAAGCAGACGCAGATGGAAACGGCTTTCTAGATTTTGACGATTTCCTGGTAATTCACAACTGATTCTTTTTACGGATCTTTTTTAGGTTGCCTTGCTGTTTTTTGAAAGTTCAGATCCGGCAGTCTGGAACATATTACCCTGATCAAATCTGAACTGAAGCAACTTTTTATGGTACTGCAGCTTAGAGTCTGGAACGCTTCATGCTCGGAGCAAAACACTGATGACACTGCCGACGTCGAAGAGACTGTCAGCAAAAAAGAGGAGACCATCGGCTTCAGCGTGAAGAACGCAGTGCTCTTCCCCTCAGAAGTGGAAAAAGGAATGTGGCCTGAAAACTATTCCCTCTCAGATCATGCTCGCCTCACTGTGGTCTTCTCTCCAGTGCGGATGCCATGCTCTCCCATGATCTCTTGACAAAGTAAATGGTCCGAAATTTTTCATAGAGTCATATTATTGAATTGGCTTCGGCAAAGATAGAAATTGTACATAAAAATACATGTCCCGCATTTTTGAATATTGAAATTTTAACATCAAATATAATTTGTATTAAATTATCTCTATTTACGTGTCAAATTATCATTGGACAGAGAATGTCACGCTTCTCCTAATACACCAATTTACGACTTTCCCATCATACCCCCAATCTCGGAAATTCCAACATCACCCAGTCGAAGAGATTCCGTAAACGACAAAAGGCCTATTTCGTCGAAGGACACTCAGTGGTGTTTTCGTAAATAAGTCATCAGATATTCTACGCGGTATATCCCAGCAATACCATGAGCGACCGTAACCCCTCTCTCACTCCCTCTGCTTTTCCCGACCCGAAGTTTCGTCCCTCCCTCACTCCTCAAACATTGTTTTACTCCAACCCTGTCCGCCGATCCACCTTTCTGTCACCTCACCTAGTCCCACCGTCGTCTGCTGGATTTTCAACGCTGTGCTGTGTCAGATTTGGGGGTTTTCTGGGGGAAGCGATGACGCTGAATGCGTCGCAGGTGGGGTGGAGGTTCAGCCCCAAGGACGAGGAGCTGATCAATTACTTCCTACGGCGGAAGATCAACGGCAAGGAGGAGGACGTTCGGGTGATCCGCGAGATCGACGTCTGCAAATGGGAGCCCTGGGATTTGCCAAGTGAGTCCGAAATTCGTTTCCTTTCACTGCGATTCCGAGTTTCAAAATTTTCCATTTCTAGGGTTTTTACTGGAATTCTCATGATCAGATTGAAGGGTTACGGTCCAAATTTCTATCCATAAATCTGTAGAATTTTATGTATTTTTGAAAAGATTTATTTTTTCGTACATTTTCTGAAAATGCGTTTGCTTTGCTGTGCTGCTGGTGATTTGTGTATAACTGATTTATGCCATTTGGTTCTGTTGGTTCTGCTGCAGGTCAGTCGGTTCTGCAATCAGACGATAAGGAGTGGTTTTTCTTCTGCCCTCAGGACCGGAAGTCTCCCGGTGGCTCGCGGCTGAACCGAGCCACGCGCAAAGGGTACTGGAAAGCCACCGGGAAAGACAGGAAGATCAGGAGCAAGAAGAACGAGATCGGGATGAAGAAGACCCTCGTGTTCCACACCGGGCGCGCTCCCAACAGCAAACGGACTTACTGGGTGATGCATGAGTATCGGGCCACTTTGAAGGACCTTGACGGAACTCACCCTGGCCAGGTTTCTTGTGCTCCCTCCACTTCCTTCTATTTTTAAGTTCCATGTTAGTTTGCTTCAGCAGTGGCGGATGCATTGAGGGCAGTCGCACCCGAATTCAACCAAAAATAAATCTAACCATATTTTTTATAAAAAAATTTTATCCCCTCCAACTCCAACCTAAATCATCTCAATGAAACTCAATCCAAAATTTTTGTACTCCTGAATATAAAATCCTGGAACTACCACTTGCTTCGGAGATAAACTGTAACTACGATTTTTGTTGAAGTTTTATGTGGTTTTGGTCGAGCATGTTCTTGCAGGTTGTTTCAGTGGTTTTTGTTGGATCTATGTAGTGTGTGAACTAAGAAATTAGAAGTGAATTTTGTAATCAGACTTGTACTTTCTACTGGCTGGTTTTACTCAAATTTTGAACCATTTTTGTATATCATATCTCTGCGTCTTTGTAACCAAGAGGTATGAACGTGAGAGAGCTGGAAATGGAGCCCATAAATACCTTCAGTAACCTGTCGTTCAATTCTCTGGCGATGCAAATCGATCTTCGTTTTCTTTTTTTGTTTCTATCGATCTTGCCGGTTGACCCGTGTTTTATTTTGCAGAAACCTTTCGTTCTATGCCGTTTATTTAAAAGGGATGATGAGAGCGTTTTGGACGCTGCTGACAATGAGGTGGAACTCGCATCGCTGTCTCCTGCTCCAAATGAACACTCTCCCATGGATCTGAAGCCGGAACTCGTGTCCAATCAAGAGGGTCCTGTTGCTGCTCGAGAAGGCGAGGAGAAGGTTGCAAGTGCTGAAAATTTCGAAGACTTAAGCTTGCAGACGCCGAGTCAGGACATCTTTTATGACACTGAGTGTCACATCCAAAACAATCCAGCTGATGCCGAGGACCTGGAAAATACCGTGAAGCCAACTCCGAAGGAAGTTAAGGTTCGAAAATGCTTTCTACTAGCTTTTTGAGCTGTAATGTGAATAATAATTGTCTGCTGATGGTTTGCTGCTACGTTGAATTCACAGCAAGATGCGAACTTGGATTATCTGGAGATCTTTGCGGACCCGGATCCCCGCGCTCTCTCTCTACTCGATTCTCCAGTGGTGGAGAGCATGGGATCGTCCTTGCTTGACCACTTGGCCGCCAGCAACCAGTATGGAAATGAGAACTTGCCGCTCAGCTTCGACCAAGTCGAGTACGATGACTCATACGACGCCCTGCAGTATATCACCGTTTCACACCAGTCCCCTGAAGATCCAGTTAATAACCGGATCTCTACTGACGACTACGGGACTTCAGAGCTCGAGCATCTGAATCTGTTTGGAGCCCTTGGCGTGGTCCGCGGCTCGTTCTGGAAGCAGAATTCGGAAGAAACAGAAGTGGTTATTCGACTTGATTCAGTTATCTAATTTCATTCAGCTCACTGTGGATTTTCAGAAATTAATTGGTAGACTTGTTTTTTGGAATCTACGCAGGGTCAGATTTGGTCGGAGCTGGAACAGCTTGCATCTAGTGCGGAGAGCAACGACCATTCACCGGCATTCAGCAGCACGTGGACTTCCTTTCAACAAGCTGATAATCTACCAACTCGCCCCGAGTACCAAGGAGCTGCTTTTCCAGGCGGTTCCGTCTTGGAGCACTGTGTATTTCAGGACAAAGACCCAATCAGTCACTCTTACCTCAGCAATAGCAAAATCGAAATCCGGGCCAGGCCGCCACCTCAGGTGGAACCAGGAGTCAGCAGCTTCGACAAACATGGAACTGCCCGGAGGCGGATCCGTCTCCAGACCAATCTTCGGAAACGATCATCATATCCCTACGAGCTGCAGCAGCTCGCCTCCGAGTCAGCAGGTGATGAGAGCGACCGAACACCCATGGGAACAATGGTTCTGCAGTCGGGTAATGAGAATGAAGGAACACCCATTCAAACAGTTATTCCACAGTCTGGCAGATTCCGACAAACCTCAGCCGAGTCAGATGAAGAAGTCATTGGGAAGCTCGAGGCTGCCAGAACCTCAACCACTCCCCGATTTTCGACCTTCAAGCTATCCAGCCTGGCTGCGCCCTACAAGTTACTTGTCGGGCTGGCTTCCGTGGCGGCAATGCTCGCTGCTTATGCCGGCATTCGCGGATATCTGCGAGGAAGCTGATGCCATGGTCTTGGGTGATCTAGTGACCACATTTTGTGCTTAACCAATGCCCTGGTTCGACTTTTTTGGTCATGGAACCAGCGCTGGCTTGCTACCGTATGTAACAACTAAAAACACTTTTGGTGCGTGTAGAGGCACTTGTCTCGGACCTTATCGACAGCTTTTTGTACATGACCAGATTAGACTCAGGCCGAGTTAGTATAGAAAAAAAAATTAAAAATTAAGAAATCCGAGGGAAATTAAAAAAACCAGGAAGTTTTTATTTAGTGAAGGAATGTAACTGGCACCATACTGGTGGTCGTGATGGGTTTTTTCAGAATTTTTTTTATTTTAATTATTGTCAAAAAAATAAATAAGAGAGAAGAGACTCTTTGTTACAGAAAATTTTCTACATGTGCACACGAAAAGTCTCATATATCCTGCAATTGATATTTTTAAAGTATGGATATATTGGTAATTGTAAAGTAGTAATATAAAAATAATAATTAATTTTGAGAAGATTAATTTATCTTTCTATTTAATACTGATTTTTATTTTTATTTATAATTACTATTATATCAATGCTTTAAGAATATTAATAGCATTAACACGAAGGACATTTGAGACTTTTCATCTGCACACATGTAGAAAACTGTCAAAAATCTATTTATCCAAAAATAAATGAATGTAATTCCAGTCAGAAAATTAGTTTGCTATAAGGATTATTATTTTGAGAATCAACCGTCAACTTACGCGTATTTTAATAAATAATTAACAATATTAACTAAATATGAACATGTTATTTTAGAGAAAACTATTACTGATAAAACTAATCTGATTTTCACTCGTGAATGACATAGCATTATTGGATATAAATCTTTTAATGAAAATTGATGAATCAAAAATTAGATGAAAATTCAAAATGAAATTTTTATTAAATTATAAATTTTTTGAATACTTTCTCCATATATTACCCACATACCTGTTATTTTGTAATTATATTACTGATTATTTGTCAAATATCGAGCGACTGTTTTTAATAATTATACCAATTGTATAAGTAATTATACAACTTTCACAAATTTAATAATAATAATAATTCAAATTTATTCCTAATTTGATCAACATGTGTCCGAAGTTATGGCTACTGAAAACAAGAAACTAAATAAGCTCTCCTTGAAACCAAGAGGGACAAGCCACAGGCGCAGCCGGAGCGAGCAACCGCCGCCTACTTGCTGGCCTTCTGCTTGGCCTTCTCGATCAACGGCTTCAGCTGCTTCTTCTCCGCCAGCACCTTCAGGAAGTTGAACAGAAAGGGGATGTAGTTGTGCTTCCGACGGATATTCTCCGTCCTCCACTTCTTAAACTTCTCCTCCTCCATGACGATTTTCTCAGACGCCGCCTCGATGTCAGCGTTCACCTCTGACAGCGTGGCGTTGAGAGCCTCCGCCGCCTCGTCGTTCCCGTACCGGTCAGCCCGGATGGCGTCCAGCTGGTTGAGTATCCGCTCCCGCTTCTTCTGCAGCTCCTTCAGCTCTGCCGTGTACACCTCCTTGCGGTTCTTGATCACGGCCAGGAGGTTGAACCTGATCTCGTTCTGGGAGTATCGCTCGATCCGCTCCTGGATCACCGGCTGGACCATCCGCAGCCATTCGAGGTCGTTGTCAGTCGGGCACTGGCCGAGGCTGATGGGCCCCTCTTTCAACCCGTCGAGCTCGTACAGCACACCTTCGAACGGTATGTAGCTTATGAAGTGGTAGACATCGTCGTCCTTGGTGGCGGCCTTGTGCTCGTCAGGGACGAAAGGCTCCGGCCTGGCGAAGCTGTTGTGGGCGCTGCGGATGGCTTCGCTGTTGTTGATGGCCAGGCCTTTGAGCTCGGGCGGGAAGTTTTTGGTGAACTCTTTGAGCGCAGAGAGCTCAGGGCCGACGTCGATGTCGGGGCAGTTGAGGAGGATGGACAGGATGGCCTGAGTCGCGCATGCGTTGTTTATAACCTGCGCAGAAAAATCACGACATGTAAGACATTACCATAAGAATCACAGCTTGAACTGAATGACGACAATCATCGGGACCTGGCTGGCGAAGAACAAGTTTGGATTTGGATCCGTGATCACGAGGCCGTCATCGGCCTCTCCGGGGCGCCATTTGAAAAGGAAGATCAAACCGTAAACTGGCCTGAAATCATAAATAGAAGCATGAGTTCGTGGCGTCTAGAAATATAAACAGAAATCGATAAACCAATGAATCAAATCACAACGAATCAATAGGTTTGATTCAGTTAGAAGTAATATTGGTTCGGTTACACTATCAGTTTTTGAAAACCGACTATTAATTGTTCAGTTTGATTTTTAATTTTTTCAAACCGAACCAAACCAAATCATATCACTATATTTTAGATCGTCCATATATTTAATCAATTATACAACATAAATTAGTATCCCTTTATTATTATTTATATAAAAAGTCTCCTATTTAGTACATTAAATATAAATAGTAATCAAAGTTCATTAAAAAATTAAATCGAACCATATGATTTGGTTCAGTTTTGTTTTTTAAAGCTAACGGTTCGGTTTAACAATTTCAAACCGAGTTTAAATTTTTACTAAAAAGCAAATCCATGCCAAAATACAAGTAATGGTCATGGCGTTCAGAAATGTTAACCTGAGATTGTTCAGTGAATCGAGATCTAGCGAGTACAGTTCCTCGACCTGTCATGGTCAGATGAGACGAGATGAGATGCAAACGATATTCTTCTAGGAAAAATGAGCGCAAAGTTCGCCCATGGTGATCAATCTCAGCAAAGTAAAAAAAGAAACAATGACCGGGAAAAGACTTGATAGTTGCTACACATGCGGCATCTTAAATGTGCACGAAATAATACGTCAAAAAAGCATCTTTTAATACGTGCAATTGCCGAGCCACGCATAGCAACGGAAAATCTGACAATGGAAGAAAACGCAATGAAAATGACAGACGATATTACCTGCACCCCTTTGACTTGCATTTGCTGTATCAGTTCGGTAAACACTCCTGGACGGTGAACAAGAATATTAGCGAGAAGCACTACTCAAGCAAACCAGACATCAACTTCAAAAGTGATCAAGTATCCGTTGTTTTAGTGGATAAAGTCGTATGAACTCACTGGACAAATCATTCGGGTTTCTCAAAAATACAGACTACATTTAACGGATCAAAATGCATATAAGATAAGGTAGGGTAGGGAGATGCATACCAGGATCGGATTCGATCGTACACCAAGACATTGCCGAATACTATGCGGTAACCTTCAAAAGAGAACCTGGAAATTTTTATCGACATTCCAGAATCCAAAGAACTAAATACTAAACTCAAAAATCATCGAAGATTTAAATAACTCATGAATTTAACACAACTACAACAAGTGAAAAAAGAACTTCAAAAGCAAATTGAAATTGTTTTCCTAAAACAAAAGAAAATAAAGGACGGACAGATTTTGGAATAAGAGAGGGCGAGGCTGAGTGAAGTATAAACCCGAGAAAGATGGAAAGGGAAGGACGGATAGGATGCTATATCGGACAACACGACACTGTGATTCGATTGCAAAAAGCGTTTACTAAAAAGCGCTAGACGCTGTATAGAGCTACGAGCAATGAATCGGCTATGCAGAGATCAATCGGACGGTGATTTGGAATTACATATGATGAAAATAGAACGTTCTATCCAACAAAACAAAAAACTTTACAGATTTGTAAAATAGAACATTCTGAAACCCGGTAAGTTAACCTTCGCTCTAACTTCCACTAAAATGATTCATAACTTACGACTCCGAAACCTAGTGAGCTGACCTTAGATCTGAATTCATTAGAAATAGACAAGAAACCATCACTCGCAATCTTAATATTCATCAAAATTTAAACCGTAACGGGAAGTCATCCTCTGTTACATCCTTCACTTTAAAATTCAAATACATATTGAAAATTCGACAAACTAAGATCGTCCACCTTCCCTACCGATTCTCCAAACCTATTTCACTTACTCAATCCATACATCTGCGACAGACCTGAATCCTACTCACAACTCTAATTTCAAAAACTTCAGCTTTAAATCAGCAACTAGAAAATCAAAAGCTACACATAAAATGCAACACCAATGTCCATATTCATCGGCAGCGCCAGCAGCATCTACCAATCCTCAGACCCAGAAAAATTAAACCAATATTACCATGAAAGCAGTCAACTTTATTGCACAAACCCCATCCAAAATCATTCAGGCAGATGGGTTTCAGAATTTCACCAACAACAGTCGGCGGCGACACTTCCAATAAAAAAAAGAGCTCTAACTAAAGCGACAAGTAGGACCACTGCCGAAGTGTACCTTGCAGGGCGGCCGAAAATAGTCTGTCGAATTAGATCTGATGGAGCCACTGCCGGAGGCTTTCGATCGGAACTGTGTCGACAAAATTAGGGCAACAATCAAAACTGGATCTGTGAAGACGGAGAATTCTCCAGAGATTGAAAGGGGGTATTTCTTATCAAGAGGCATTGGGTTTTAGCAACGACATATTGTGATATTTAGCTACAAAGGAATAACAAATAGCGATAAATCGCCCCGTTACTAACAGTATTGTCCATTAGTATTAATTAGTACAGGATAAGAAATAATTATTAGTGATTATACTTTTTAAGTCACACATATTTCACGAATATATTAATAATTTACACTATATAGGCTTTTTTTTATATATTTCTGGGATTTTGATATAATTATCCTTACCTTCAATTTGTCTATTAAAAATATCGAATAATTAATGCTATAAATTTTATCTAACTCATCTTCAAGAATATGAGTGATTATTATAAAATACCTTCTAAAATTATTTGACACTTTTCACATATATATTATATATTAGTTTAATTCATTGTTTTAATATAAAATATTACGATCAACATTGTGATAATAATTTTCTATATGTTAATATCAAATTCTAGTTTAATTTATTATTATTATTTTTAAATATTTATATTTTTAAAAAATAAAATTTAATATTTAATATATGTTATTTAAAGACAAGTAAAAAACGCAGTAAGTATATATTACAAATTAATTTTGACAAATAATGTGATTTGAATCTGAAATTCATAGTTTTGAATGGACGGTAAATGAAAACTTAACCGTATGAAACATACCATATTCGACATTCACTTAATTATTAAATAACTAATTATAAATATTTCCCTATTGCTTATAACCATGTGATAGCGTGTACGTCCTCTTACGAATCTCCACGTGTGAAAAATCATTCAAGATGAGAACCCGAGAGAAGCCGTGGGTTTGAAGCAAACCTCTCATTTCTCCAATCACCAACTTTCAACCTCATCATCATCATTCCAATCTAATCTGGTACAAGACATCATCATGCCCGAATTGAACCCCTCATCCACACCATCCATACGTGTTTGAACCAGTGTTCTAAAAGGCGCTAGGCGATCCTAGGCGGTTGGCTTGGGGCCTAGCGACTAATCGGCTAGGCGGGGATTAAGCGGAAGAATTAATCGGATGATTAGGCGGAGTTATATATATTAATAATATATTTAATAATTATTTATAAAATTATACCTATAAAATTTAATTTTATTTTAAAAATAAAATATATAAAATAATTAGGCGCTAGGCGCTAGGCGGGGCGTTTTTAAAACGCCCAAAAACTAATCGGACGCCTAGGCGGCTAGGCGGCCGCCTTTTAGAACAGAGGTTTGAACACAACAGCTCAATTGTCAAAACCCTAATCCAGCTTACCCACCTATAAATACGACTAACCTAATTAATAATCGTCAACTCCCACAAAGCTTGAACTTTCCTCACAAAGCTGAAACCCTTTTCTCTCCTCATCATTTCCAAGCTTTAGAAAGAAAGCGTTGACCATGATCATGGTGGCGGTCGTGGCGGAGCTGCTGGAGGAGTGCGCGGAGGTCATGATGGAGATATTCGCCTTCACGGAGCAGCAACTCGACAGCTTGGTCAGTAACCATCGTGTGAGCACGAGGAGCTCTTCTTCATCTGATTCACCATCTTCGTCGTCCTCCTCCGCCTGGTCATCAGCTTCATCGGACACGGATCGATCTTCTTTCTTATTTTATTTCTGATATATCGTTGACTCGTAATTATTAAGGTAGCTTGCTGTTCATTCATTCATACTTTGTAAAAATGTACATTCTGTGATTTGATTAATCAGTAGATGTTTGGTTTCTTAGCACGTATTAATAGTGTGGGATAGTATTATTAATATATATGGTTCAAAATAAAAATATGTATTAATAATATTTGAGGTAAAATTTATTTTTCTTAATCACAATCTGAATTAGTAATATTATTTACATGAATATTAATAATGCATTCTTATATTATATGATCAGCAAAACATGCATTTACTAATTATTTATGAAATATATAAATGTCGTTGTGATAATTTTTTGCTTTATGAGTTTTCACACGTGAAGCAATGTTCTTAGCTTGTTTTCAACGATGTCTGCCATTCTCCTGCCGAAATTTGTCAAATCACCATTTTTTATTTTGATTTAGCGGATACTCCCTTAGTCCTCTAATACACATCGTTTAAGGTTAATTTGAGTAAATTAAGATGAAATTAATGGTAGCGGTTGAACAAATTCAATAGGTAGGTGGTTAATAATTTTTTGAAAAAGTTAGTGCAAAAAATAAAATTGGTAGATGATTATTGGTGAAGAATGTATTCTTTATTGATTATGATAATGAAGTGATTACTGTTTGACATTTTAAGGTAGTTGTTGATATTAAATACGCATTGAAAATTGGTAAGTGACAAGTAAAAGTGGATAAAAAAATTCGGTTAAGTGACATGTAAAAGAGGACAGAGGGAGTATATCATAAGTTAGGGAGAAATTTTTGGGTGGACGTGACGGTGATCCACCAATGGGGAGTCCCACGTGGCACGTTGAAAAGTCAAAAAAATTTCAAACCAATGATAAATCGCCACGTGTAATTTTGATTTTTTAACGCGTCACATGACGGCTCTCAATTGGTGGTGTCCACCACCACGTGGTGGACAAAAGTCCGCCCAAGAATCACTCATAAGTTAGGTATCCTAGCAGCTGAAATGATGTCGGTTTAGATTATTTTTGTGAGATTTATGATTTCTAAGTCTTAGAATTTTTATTGTTTTAGGGTTTAAAAGTTTTTTTCAAACTTTAATATTTTTATTATTATTTTAAATGTTTCCAAACATATCCAAAACGGCGTCGTTTCGCAACTTTCAAACTCTTAATCCTAAAAACAAAAAAACAAAAAACAAATCATAAACTCCAAAACCATAAAAATCCTAAAATATTAAGAACTTTGAATCATGAAATCCCTGAATACAATTTAAAATGAAGTTATTTCAGCCACTCAGCTATATATCTTGTATACCCTGACGGATATATCCTTTTTTCCCTTTTTTTTGTATATTTCAAATATTTTTAATTTTAGGTTGTGTTTGATTTAGGAAAAATAGTGAGTAATGAAAATGGGAAGGGAATGAATTCTTCCTAAAATTCATTATTTTTTTCTTTCTTTCTTGCTTCCAATTTTCACCTAATTTTACTCCTTGATTAATATTCTCAAAATCAAACAAATAATTTTTTCTCAGTTTTCCACCAATATTTTCTTAGACCAAACATAATCTTAAAGTGCATAATAAAAAGCCTACTTTTTTTTTCATGTGACTTTCTATGAGTAATTTTAATTTTTCAAACTAAACGTGTATTAAAAAAAAAGTGTAATCCGTAGTACTAAAGTAAGTTTATTCACTTATAAATTTCTTTTTCCCTATTCTTGTATTTTTAAATAATTTATTATTAAAAAATTTGATTTAATTCCTATCTAAGTAAGTTATTATCAATATCCACATAATCAAGCACAATCATATTTTTAAAAAAGTTCAGATGGTAGTTTTACGTCTGCGAAATTAGATAAATTTGAAATCCAATATATCTTCATAATTTTCGCTAACAGTAATTATCATTCAAACAACTCTAACTTAAGTAGACGCTAAGCCAATACTAACTCATACTTAATTAGCCGATAAAAACTGATTAATATCATCATTAGACGGTTATCAGCTTTCCTGCGATCCGATTAGTCGAAGAATCAGCGAGCTTTACGCATCAATCTTAATCTACAAAACTCGAATTATTATCGTAATCATAACTAACAGAATCTTATCCTCAAACTAGTCGACATAAATACTCTCAGAATTGACTGTGTGCTGGCAACTAAGCTGCTCTGCATTCACAAGCTCCGATCCATCAAGTCTCTTCTGATCAAAGTTTCAGTCTTTGATTTCGAAGGTACGGCGATTCCATTCCAAGCTTCAATCTCAAAGAAGAATTCTCTTTCGGTCTCTTAACATGCACCATTGCCTTGTTCGATTTTCTTGCTTGTTGATTGATTTAGTATCTTCTGAGCTCTTGGCTCCTGGGTTTGGGTTAATTTTGAGATTGATAATGTAAAGGTTGTAACTTTCTGAAATTTTTGAATGATATATCTCAGAATGGCGTTTGATCCTACTGGCTATGGAGCGCGTCTTCCACCTCCACCTCCACCACACCCTCTCTATTATTCAGCAGTTCCATATCTCGCTGCTGGCCCGACGATTCCCAACGCTTATCCCAGCAGCCACAGCTCATGCTACAACCCCAATCCACCTCCCTGCTACCCTCCGCCGCCGCCGCCGCCGCCGTCCTTCCACGCTCCACCGCCAAATCTGGCCCCCTCCGGCGGACCTGCCCGCAACCCTTGTATAGTCATACCAAAAGATTGGTGCCCTAACGGGAAACAGTTTCATGGCAAGTGCGAAGTGCTGGTACTTCCTCACGACGCCGGATGCCACGTCCCTTCCTTCTGGTGTCCCGCGTTTTACAGTCTCAGTTTTAAGCCGCTGGGTCAGTGGCGCGAGTGGTCCGATGGGGGCTCCGGTGAAGATTTACCCGATGACGAGTACCATGGCAATAACCGTGGTAATATTGTTTTTTATTTATTTATTCAATTTTAAATATTTTCATTAAATTATAGGCTAATTAGGAATTAAATACTCTACTAATCCAATATAAGTAAATTCACCTGGAATAAAGCCCCTGGTAGGTTTTTTTTTTGCTTGTCTTATATAAGTATATAAGTTAATTTTGAATCATTTTTCAGTGTTTAAAGAACATCGTTTTGAATTATTTGTTGAGTTTTTAAGGTTTTAATTTTCGAGAATTAGATTTTTAGTGTTTTTAAGATAATTTGAAAACCACCAAAACGAAACACTAAAATCTTTCTTGAGATTTTTTGAGGTTTTCTGATTTTTGAGATCTCGATTTTTAGTGTCCTAAGGATAATTCAAAAACTACCAAAACAAAAGTCAAGAAACTCTGAAACCTTGAAATCACAAACACCACATCAATCCTACTATAATAAAAACTCTAAAAAATCATTCAAGATTTTGAATAATTTTTATAATCCTGAAAAATCATTCAAAATTAGGTCATGTTAGCTGATATATTTTTACTAAGTGTGTGGCCGTGTTTTATTTTTTTCTATAGCTTGGACTTTCAAGTGGAGTTGGGATGGGGGACATTACGCTAATTGCCCGCTTATAAAGGTGTACCAAAATAAATGGTTGCCGGGCGGCCAAGAATTTCAGGGGCAATGTGAAGTGGTGGCGCCTTCTCTGGAAGGATTCATTGGCGGCCCTTTCGCGTGTCCTGCGTATTTCCTAATATGCCTAAGATGTTGGACGAGGAACACATTTCCTCCAACTGGGAACATGTTTAATGACGATTCTCCTTGAGGAGATTGGGATGAACTAAAGTTTTTTTTTTAAGCTGAAATTAGGAATATTAATTAGTTTTTTTTTAATTTATATATGTATTTTATTTCCATTTTGCCATACATTTCGTTTTAAGTTGAAATTTGGATCTTGGTGCCATGTTTTTCTTTTCAGATTAATGGTGTTTTTTAAGTCAAGTGTGTCTGAATGTCTTTTTAATTTTTTTTACATTTAATAATAGTGTCAGAGTCAGTAACCAAGCAGACTACAAACTCATTTAAATTCCATCTAACGTAAATAAAATGGTGGTAACTCATGTATATCATTGAAAATCATTTATGGGCTCGTTAAATAAACAAGCTAAACATGATTAATGGCATATTCAACTCATTTATGTTCACGGACAACTTGTTTATGAGCTCGTTTAAAAATTCGATTTAAACTCATTTGTGAGTTTCATTACACCTAAATTAGGAACTCTTTTATATAGTTATTAGGGCAGAGTACCCGTCGAACCGTCGGGTTTGGATCGGTTCGGTTCGAAAAAAATTAAAAATCGAACCAAATTATTAGTCATCGGTTTTTTGAAATTTGAAACCGAAAATTTAAAACCGAACCGATCCACTAACATTTAAAACCGAACCGAACAATACCCCAACCGGAACCGAACCAAACCGACCAATTTCAAATCGAACCGAACCAACCGGGACCGAACTGAACCAAACCGACTGGAATCGAACCGACCGGGAGCATCGCGATGTTCCCAATCCTATTCTGTTATATATATAATAGATTGGTTAAAAAAGATATTATTTAACAGATAACTCGTTTAATCAAACTCGTTTAAAAGTTCATTTATAATATATATTAAACTTCATATTTGAAATCAGAGTGTCAGAGTAAAGCTCGAGCTTAGTTCAAACTCATTAATATTGGACTCGAGCTCGAACTCATGAAATTTTTAAATTACTCGAATCAACTCGTTTGTAACCCTACCTTCAACACATCAATATCAATATCAATGGTTATATAGTATCAAGTAAATTTTGAGTTCACTTAATTCAGTTCATCAAAATTTAATTCAAAATTCTTAGGCTATGATAATAAACCGAACCAAACTTAAGTTTAAAGTTAATACTTATTTCAAACACACCCTAAGTTCGACAATACTAGAAAAGATAAGACTCCGGCTCAAGTGGTGAGCTCCATGATAGCGCTGACAATGTC